>CM034152.1:690469799-690603454 GCA_019776745.2 Taxus chinensis
TAGGGATGATGATTCATACAAGATGGAGGTATTACATCAGTAATGGATGGTAATTATGTCTTGAATTTATTAAAGGTTAAATTAAAAAGTTTTCATGTGTGATTAGAATTTATTTTAAAAGTTGGTATGATGAGTCATTTATTTTGCATTATGATTAAAATCAAGTAATCATGAGGTTTATGTTGATAGAATAAGAAAGTGGTGGAATATTTATAATTACCTATCATTTTAGTAGAATAAATGAAGTTGAGAAGTATTTGCAAAAGAATTTCAAAGAAGAAGCCGAAGAATTGTATTTGAATTCCACAGCTAAACCCATCAATTCTGAAGATAAACACAGTAGTTCCATAGCTAAACATAATAGTTCCACAACTAAATCCAGTAGTTATGTAGCTAATTCTGAATTTGAAGAAAGAATAATTTGATTCATCTTATTTTCCATGGGGATTAAAAATAATTTAGAGCCATAAGATGATACCCAACTTCTTGCAGATGAATAAGTGGCAGCCATTTTGGACGAGCAGGGTGGCTAGAATTCCTGAAAATGTTCTCAAGGTACAATAAAGAATTGGTAAGGGAATTTGTTGTAAATTTAGAATAATCTAGAACTAAAGTTAGAAGAATTATAATTCCTTTTACTGTCAATACAATGAGTAATGTGTCTGGAATACCAATTGTGCATATCCCAAATCTTGTCAAGGGAACCCTTAAAGATATGATGGAAAACTTGATACAAGAGGGGAAATCTGAGCCCCAATATATCTATAACACCAAGAAAATCATAAAGGGGATCAGAAGGGCAACCTTTCCCAAACCCTTTGATAGGGTAGCATTTTGGGTAGTTAAGTATTTAACTTGCGATGGTCAATTTGGGATTGTGGGAAGAGAATTCCTTAAGATGTTAATATATCTTACATATGGGAATTCAAAACCAGAATATATATTAAATATTCTAGGATTCCTTTTTAACTCCATATAAATAATGACTCAGAGGTATTCTTGGGGAGTTGGAACAATCAAACATCATGGGTCAATCCATTTGGTATGCCAGCACCATTTTCTTTTAAAGAAAAATGGAGAATAAATATGGGAAAAGTTTCTTAACAAGTTTAAGAAAAACCCTGATATTATCAAGAAGGGAATACCAACCCCTTTTTCTCCTACAAGTAATTTGGAGATTGATGCCCCTACATAGGGAAATAAGGAAATAGGTGGGGGTAATGTACCAAAAAGAAGGATATTTGGAAGAAGGATTAAAGCTGCAGAACCTATTGTGACTGTCAAAGAAACTCCTTCCTTTATAATAGTACCATGAGAACTAATATCTGTTTCTGACAGTGTTAGTTCACCTAAGCTAGAGCATGAAGTGAAAGTCAGAAGAAGCTCTTGGAGGAAACCCGTTTCCATAAATTTTGAATCTCCCCAAAGAAGAAGAGTTCATAAGAGATCTAGGTAAATTCCAGAAGAGATGGAAGAACAGGATGGGTTGGAAAAAGAAGATGCTGATATTTTGGGGAAAATGGCCATGACTCCTCCTAAGCCAAACCAAAATAAGGTGGAGAAGGAAGATGAAATATTTGAAGAACATGATTTTCAAGATTTTGGTGAACCAGTATTACAATCACATGAAGAAGAAGAATTGGAATCTTAGAAATGGAAAGGGAAATCTCCTTTGGTAGAAGAGGAATGCTCATTTCCCAATGAACTTTTAGAAAAGGAGGAAAAAAAACACTTAAAATAAAATCTTTTTTTGTTCAGAGTAGAACTCATCATGAAAGAGAAGGATGAGGAATTAAACTTCCTCAAGCTCAAGTTAGAATAGAGAGAAATGCTCATTGAGCAACTAACAAATCAGCTCACAAATAGGACTAAATAATTGGCAATGGTCAAATAGCATATGATGGAAAAATAAGTAGAATGTCAATTTTCCAAAAGACCAAGTGATATGTCAACAGTATCTACACAGACTGAACTGACTTACTAGCCACTCAAGCAGTTGTGGGATGATACCTATAAGGAAATTAATGAATTCAAAACATCAAATGTTCACCTGAGAAAAAAGATGGAAGAAGAAAAGAAAGCAAGAAAAAAATGGGAAGAAAAATTATACAAAGAGGAAGAAGACAAATTTAAATGTCTTGTAAAAATACAAATGGTTTGCATAATGAGTGAAAAGTTACTCACATGTAGGAGACCTTCTCCTGCATACAATATCTTTATGGAAGAACAATTTATTCACTGAAATCTCTAGAGAATTGCATGTGGCCTTCCACATGAAATAAAAGATGAATATGAGTTCATGACAACATAATCCTCAACTAGTGTAAATCAGAAAAATCTTCTCTGTGAATTCTATCTCTCTGCAATCTTATGCTAGAAAAGAACACATGTCTTATGATCAATTTGTATGTAGGGGAAATCCAGCTGAATGCATTTGTTTCTATTCTTCAAAATGAGGTTGCATGGAAAGAGAGAGATTCTGAGCATCTATTAAAATATAGTTCATCTGGTCTCTGCATGAGGGCTCACTATGGTAAACCATCTACCTTTGCTATACATTTCAAATCCTATGCCTTTCATATCCAGTTCAAGGGACATTATCTAGCCAGTTTAAAAAAAAGTATTGATGCCTTCACCTCTTATGAGGATGAGAACTTTGAAGAGATTTATGATGCATGTTTGAAAAGATGGGAGTTTCTCACAGTTGCATTGAGAAGAAGAGAAGTGGTATCTCCCACAAACTTAATATGGAGCTTAGAAAGAGATAAATCCATGTGCACACTAATTCCTCAGGTCAATGAAAAATGTAGGGGCATATGGATGGGAACGAGAAAAAGGTCTCCCCTTCTTCTCACTCCCATGTCTCCACAGCAAAACAGAGAGCCTCAAGATCCCACTCAATTTGAGGAATTGCAGAGTAAAGTAGTAGGATCATGGTATAGTACTTCTAAACTAAAACACTGGGATATTTAGTTTTAGCCATTTGACCTAAGTAGTCAATTGGAATGCAGAATACACAACCCAAGATTTGAAGATTAAATTATGTACGGGGAATTACAAACAAGTATGTATGGGGGAAATGATAAGGCCAAAATATGTCTCGTTAATTTGTAATAAATGATCTTATTTTACTCTCGTTTTTATCCAGTTTGAATGCATTTTGTGACTTTTGTTTGATCTAATGTAAGTTAGGATGTAATTGTCCATACTTTTTTGAATTTAGTTCTAAATTTAAAAAGCTCTATAATTCCTAGAAAATTGTGTGGAAATTAAGTTTTTGTAATAAAACATGTCACAATCAGTCAAAGAACAAAGTATGAAGTGATCAACATGTTTTTGGGAGCCTTGGCTTCAATATGGCTTAGTTCCAGAAATTTCAGACTTAGTTTCGGAACTCTATTACACAGTTTATGATCTCTATCACTTATCTCTATAAATTTTTGACTTAGTTCCGAAACTCCTACAATTAGCTCTAGAATTTTCACGATTAGATCAAGAACAGTCCCCTTTAGTTTTTAAACTTCTCCAAAGTTTTGGAACCAATCTAAATCTATTTATTTGAATGACATCAAATGATAGAGAAATCAGTGATCCTTTCAATTAGGATTAGATCAAAAGATTTCCAATTATTCATACTCAAAGATCCAGGGATAACTTACTAGACAGCTATATGTCCAACGAGGTTCCAAATTCAACATCTATATTGGGAATAATTTGGTTCCATCTAAATGAGTAGAACATCTATGGCTGTAAATGCATCTTTGAAAATATATATATATATACCTATAGATAGATAAAAAATGAAGAACATATACATACAAACACATAGAGATAGAGATATAGAAAGATCCAGTACGTTTTTGTAAGACAAAATATCTGAACAATAAATAGCCACTTTTTTGGAGATAATATCAGTTTGTCAAATCCTGATTGAAGGTGGAGCAAGGACCCACTCCTCCAAGAATCATGATTCTCATTTTATTGGTATTTATATTTCTAAAGAAAATAGTGTAGATCTGTTAATTACGTAAATGCTTTTTGATTCTTTAAGTTAAAAAAAATTAGTACTCGTTTGTGCAGGTGTTATAGACTATATTTTTATTTCCTTACAATATTTTCACAACATTTTCAACTATTTGTTTATTTCCAAGAAAAGTGTGTTTACTTTTGCATTTTGTATTTATTTCCAGCAATCTATTTATTAATGTATGTGTGTTTTTCTCCAACAATGAGTGTTTATTTCAGTAATTTTCTTACAACATGGAAATAGCAAGGATTTGGCCATGGAGTCCTAAGGACACTGCAAAACACCCCTAGAAAATAAAATAACAAATACATATAGGAAATTACTAGATCAATAAGATTTCTTATTGTATATAGCTTTGGACACACCCCTGTTTTGAATATGAATCAACAAAGAGTTGATTAAATGAAGGGAATAATGACACCCATCACTTGTTTGTACCTAAAGATAAATTCTAGATAGATTCCACATACTCAAGGTCAATCAAATTTCTCTCCTTGTTTGCAATGTTCTCGAGGATTTTTCCTTACGTGAATCCAAATACCAACTCGTTTGGATTCAAATAGATACCATTTGTTCTACATATAATGAGAACTTGTTCAAGATGTTGTAGATGATCACCTTACTTATTTTTTAAAAATGTAAGATTTTCAAGTTATATCACTATGCATTTGTTCTTGAAATCTCTAAAGGCTAGGTACATATGTCTTTCAAAGTTATCCCTTACATTGATAATGTCGAATGGCTACACTTCTATTTGAATGTTACCCATGACGTGGTGAAAATGGTCTTGTTTTGGTGTTATTTTAATACTTTGATTTAGTTGTATCCATAAAAAACATCAATTATGGAAAGCATTTATAAACTCGTGACATCATGTAGAATTTGAACCATATGATTATGGTGAATTTCAGTTAGTTGTTATTAGGATGAAATACTGAAAAGTCTTTATAAAGAATTTTTCAACAATACTTGCGCTGAAAAATGCAATGTATGGATGATTGGATACACAAATAATGTAAAATATTCCTCCTTTCATTGAGTGGCAAGAACTGCATATAGATACAACTAGACAAGACAAATATTAGTTAATTATTTAACAAGTTTCTTAGCTATAACCAATCCTAGGAATCCAAAGAGCTTCATTGAAGGGTGTTAACTTTTGTATTAAAACTAAGTGATAAGATAATAAAATAATGACCATAAGACTAGAATTCAAGAGGGATGGAGAGATCTTAATTTACTTTTTAGGTGGCTTGGGCTATGGATATGGCAAGCTCAAAGTCCAGGAAATAGTAGAACCAAGCTCATTATGTTGTATATTGTATTTCACATATCACTACAAGTTTATCTTTGATGTCTTCGATTTATGGTCTAAGTGTAATTGAACAAAGGCTAAGATCATGCGAGATATTGAACTGTTCCAACATGAGAGGTTATTAGGCAATTGAATCATCATATATGCTTGTGATGGGTTTTAAGGTACCTAGAATAGTTATCTATTGTAAATAAATCTAGTAAGATAACAAATTAGGCTAAAACATATTGATAGAGATATGATAATTGCTAAAAATGACTATTGACAAAGATCAACGACCATCAGAGAAAAAAACTATTATTTTTATAAAATCTAATAAAATTAATTTTATTTGATGCAAAATAAGGTTTGACTATGCTTAAATAGATTAGGGGTATTCTAGAACTAGATAAGATTCAAAAAATAGAGATTGCAATATGTTTTAAGGGATAATGGTATGCAAAGGTGATCAAGAAACCAATTGAAAATGATCAAGGATCGACGGAAATCACTAACAAAATTGTGAATATTTAAAAACTTGATCAGGTGATTAATGAGGAATTGAATGTAAAGTTTTTATGGAGTATGGTGTGGATGAAATTTTGTAGGCTAGAAATGATGCAAGATATAACTAAAAATGATAAAGAGAAATATGTTAATTTTGTTAAATGCTTCAGAGGATGAAAAATCTCCAAATTGTTGACTAATAATTTTGTAAGAATTCCTCAAAGAATGAAAATAATGTGTTGATGTCAAGTAATCTAGTGATGTTGTGAAAGGGCTCAAAATTCCATTAGTAGTCCATTATCTCTAATTTGTCTACATAACTGATAAAAGAGAAGAATGATGGTTTATATAGAATCAAAGACACCCGTAAAAATCATTGGAAATTTCATAATGCCATATATTTATCATTATATGTCAAAAAACCAACCAAGGAAAAGATGGCAAATGCTTAAAAAAATTCCATCTCAAGATTGAGGTCATTTAATGAATGGTGGGAAGTTATGAATCTGGGTAGGAAGAGGTTAGAAGGTTAGGATGAATGGGGTAATTTAGGTTAGGTTTTTTTTAGGTGGTTAGGGAGGATAAATAAGATTCTATGTCGATATATGAGGGTTTTATGATGGTAAAATGGATTAAGTTATAATGGACTTAGAATAGTGTTATAATGATAGTTGGATTAATATGTGTAGGTTCACCTAGGAGTGAAAAAGTGGTGTCTACATTTGCCCCTTTTTTTGAGTTGTCTGTAGGCACAGGTCGTGAGTTAAAAACTATTATTGAGATGTCCCATTTTTATAATAGGATTTTGTTACCCCCTTAATAAATTGGTTAATTGTGTCAATCATTGCATTAAAGAGAGTTAGATTGATTGGGTAGTTTTTCTTATATATGTTCTAGGGCTTGACTATAGTCTGAAATGACCATTTTCGAAGGGTTTTTAAGAATGGTAGTAATCTTGAAAATACTTTATAGCTGAAATTATATAGCCTCGGGATGAAAAAAATAATGTGGATATCCTATCGATGTGTGCTTTAATAAGACCAATATATGGAGAGGGCCTTATGGAAGCACTCTTGTGAGGATGTGTGAAGTCATGGGACCAAAGGGTTAAAGGTAGATATCCAAAATGTGTTAAGAACATGATGTATTGTCAAAAAAAGAGTTTTGAAAAGGTGTTGAGCATCAAAGAAAAGGTATATAAGCTCTTGATGATGTCGCAGTGTGTTCAAAAAGGTTTAGGTGAAAAAAATTGATAAGGTGTGTAAAATTGGGGTCGATCGGCGACGATTATGGATCGTTGATAGTTAATTTGTTAGATTGGAAGAGATTTACGATTGATGGTGATACTAAAACTAGAAATTATAATATTAGTTAGGTGTGCAAATGGCTTGTTTGCACACGTTCACTTGTGATTTGAGACATCTAATAGATTGATTTTGAGTTTTTTTGATAGATGGAGATGAGAGGAAGCATACAGAAGAGTCATAAGATGAGGAAAAGGGAAATTAAGTTTAAGTTTTGTAGTTTGTTTTAATTTTTTTATGATTTTTTCTAGGATTTAGGAAAGAAAAACTAATCATTGAAGATCATGCAATCAACAGTGTTTAGGTGCATTGTTATCAATCTAAATAAAGAAAGTGTTTCCAATTAGTAGTCAACATTAATCAGTTTATTTTTTGATAAAATGGTAAGTGATGTGACTTTTTTTATTAGTGTAGGCTAGATATACAATATACCTCTGAGATAAGATCTAAAATATTCTTTAGACAATTATCAGAGGTGTAACTGACATGAAGTGAGATCATCTGAATGTCATTGGTTTGGGATGATTCTGTCACTACCAGTGAATTCCTAGAGATTTTAGGTCTATGGTTGCATTGTTAGACAGATGGGATTCGAGCATTGGGACATTGTGGCTCTATATTATTGATATAAATATTACTTTACAGGATGTATATCATATTCTAAGACTACCTATTTAGGGGCCAAAGATATTTCCTATTACCCAAGAGGCTCGTCTAGATACTATGAGGTGGTTGTATGTAAATGATGCCCCTGATATTATATACACAACATGAGGTTTCAGATTGAGAGATATTATGATGCATAGGTGTTACGGAGTCAGTTGATGTTGATGGTCATGTCAGCCTCTTTTATGTATGAAATTCTTAACTAAAGAGGAGGAAAATTTCCATGGTCACTAGTGGGTATTGTAGTTGATTATGGAGCACTACAAAGTGTATTCCAGTGGGTGTGTTTTTCTAGCTCAGGTGTATCATGTGCTATAGATGTGTGTGACTGGGCATAGTTTTGGATTGGATGTGGGTTTTTTATTACATTCTTGGGTGTATGAGAACATAACATGATTAGGCCATGATATCTTCCGTGGATAGTGGGGGATCCAGTAGAGTATGTTTTCATATTTGTGAGATGATCGTATGACTTTATGAGAGATGATGACGTAGAGTGAGATCAGACATATTATATTGATCATCTACATGTTTAATCTATGGATGATGGTTTTTTTAGGCCATATGCTATATTTATTGCATGGAATGGTATGGATGTGTAGTTGGTGTGGTTGAGAAGGGTACAATAGATTCGGCATAGGAGATCAAAAATGATTGAGGTTGTGCAGAGGTAGTTTGGACTCCCGTAATATATACCTGTTGAGCTAGTTATTTTTTGATAGGATGATTCAGAGAGGGACATTTCAGTACCACTAGCAGATGAGGCACATAGGCATAGGAGGAAGGGGATAAAGAGGGTATATATTTTTATGATATTGGAGTTGCAGAAGGTTTCAGTGAGTGGTGGATGCAATAGTGGGTATCCCGAGGAGATAGAGTGGGACAAATATATAGAGGTGGGGAGGTGGAGAAGGAAGGTGATGGAGATGGAGATGGAGATTTGGCTAGATTACAGGAAGCTTTTGATACATTACAACTTAAGAGGTATTGGTTTATAGTGGAGCAGGACACCACTCATCAGAATAGAAATTCTCAGAATTAGGAATGGGATCAGGCATGCTTAGAGTTTGATACCTTTTAGCACCATATGGATATGTATCACCATCATTGGGAGGTGTTATGAGTGAGTTATGGAGAGGTAGGGAAAAATTTAAATTTCTCAAGGAGTGTAGCATAGGGAGCAGGTCCGAATGAATGGTAGGTTGTAGTACCTACAAGAGGAGTTTCAGGAGCATGTGGGGGTTAGACTAGACCTCTAATTTTTATGACTGGAGCAATATTGTGTATTGGGTGATGAGATGTGATACTATGAGTGGCTCATGGTATAGTGCATACTAGATGTACCACATTATGTGGATACGAAGGTTGATCGATGTAGGAAGCATTTTTGTAATGATTATTTTGTAGCCATCCTTTGAGGGAGTGGTCTACAATTTTTTTATTTTGATCTTAGATAGTCATCCTTTGAGGGATAGGTCTATATTTAGATGTAATTTTGATTAATAGATTTCCTTCCAAGGATGAGTCTATATTTTGATAGTACAATTAATATTCATCCTTCGTGGGATCAATCTATATTTTTAGTATTTTGCATCCATACATATATTTTTTACTTTTATTTGATCTTATAATAGTCCTAGTAGTAGAGCATTTGGGGATGGGAAAAGACATGTGTATAAAATACACATGTTTACCCCTAGCATTTTTTCAGTTAGTAGATAAGTGGATGATGGGAGTAATGATTGTGGGGTTCCTCGTTATGAAGAGGAACTTATCCATGTGGAAAATGTGATGAACAAAGAAGTGGCGTTCATCATTAAGGTTGTAAATATAGGATACTAATAGAAGACCACATAAATCCATATCATTATAATTGTGTATGATAAGTTGGTGGTAAAATGATATTTTTGATGCAACTGATGTCATGAAATTAGATTTTTTTACAATAGAATGGCTGAAAGTGCAAGGTAATAAGAGGTTCCTTTTTATCTTTACCATCAAGTGATGCTAGATGATAGGCTCCCAAACCATATTTATGAGTGATGACGTATGGACTGATCCAGATCACGTAAAAATTTACATGTTTACTCCTCTCTAGAGTAGTGACATTTTGATTATCTTTGAGGACATGATCACCGATATTGAAATCACATTCTTTGACATATTTTTTGTATGCTATTTTGATGTGTTCTTGATAGACATGATGATTTTTAAGGGATATTGGGTGGTGTTTTTCTAACAATTCAAGTTATGTTAAGAACTCCTGACAACAGTCCTCATCAGAAATCAAATATTTGAGAGAGATGCATAGAGATAAAATTTTAAATTCAAGAGGAACGATAGCATCAGAGTCATATACTAAAGAAAAAGGAGTATAATTTGTAGGATTATGGATCCTAGTCTAATAAGCCCAAAGAGCGAATGGAATTTGGAGATGTCAATTCCTACCAACTTAATCAATGGTTTTCAAAAGAATTTTATTGAATGTTTTGTTAGAAGCTTTTACATGACCATTTACTTGTGGATAGTATGGAGATGAAAATCTAATCTTGATATTGTAGGTGTCACAACGTTTTTGAATATTTTTGTTTTTAAAATATTTTCCATTATCTGTGATAATATTTTGGGGAATGCCAAAGAGAGATAATGTGATGGTGGATGAAGTCAACAATTTTATCATCTTTAGCAGAGATGAGGTGAATAGCTTCCACCCATTTTTTAAAGTATTCAATAGCACAGATGATAGAGTGTGATGAGTACATTATTTGACTAATTTATATAATTTATATGATTGATAATTTGTCATTTAAACATAATTTTCTAGTGCATGGGGATGCTTTATGTGGTTATATCATAGTGAGTTTAATGCATTTACCATGCTCTTTTTCATGTAACTTGTTAAATCGTATATCTTCCTATGAATTTCATTCGTGAGTGAAATGTGGTAATGTGAATAGAATAATAATGAAAATTTACTGCCAGTTTTGGAGTGGTGTCAAGCAGCCCAAGTTTTGATTTGGTATGCAATCATGGAGGATTTTTTCCATTAACGGCCTATAAACATGGGTCTTTTTTCTAGCAAGTTCTGGAGGATATTATGAACCTTAATCAAATGTTGTGAGAATAATAACTTAGTGCCTATAATTTTTGCATGATATGTAACCAACCATGTCTATATAAAGACATCTTCTTGAGGAAGAATTTAGTAGTTGGATAATTTTGATAAGCTGCAATATAGTTCATAACAGATAGTGTTCACTTTTGAGATTCATTGTATATGTCATATAACTTCTTTGAATCAATATAAGTGGATATCATTCGAAGTATCTTGTGTTGTTAAGATTAGCTCTATCCCAAGGAAGAACAAGGGCCCATTCGACCAAGGTGACTGGAGGCTATTTAAGTTTACACATGAATGTGGTTTTCTGATAAGTCATGATTTGCTCAAATTCACTACTGCAATTTCAATTCAGAATGTGTTTATTTCTTTTATTCAATTTCAATTCAGAGTGTGTTTATTTAATTCATCGCAATTTTCAGTTAGAGTGTGTATTTCCTTATATGCAATTTCAATCTTAAGTGTGTGTGTTATTTGGATTCAGTTAAATTATTTTGGTTTGTGGATTATAATTCTAGCACAGTAGTTCTAGTAAATGCATTTCATCACAGCAATGTCGTTTCTATAGCTTAACATTAAGTTTCCATAGATTAGCAAAAAATGAAGGGAGATATAACAAAAACCCCCCACAAAGAAAGACCATAACTAATTGTATATATCTTGATTGCATATATCCTAGGAAACAAAGCTCTAGTTTTATAATGACACTAGCAAACTAACCTGTTAGTTAAATGATTGGAGAACACAAAGACCTGACATTTTTGGCATTATTCTCAGGGACACCATAGCACAACATGCCAAATTTATTCACTTTACATATTATGGGTGTCAATGGAGTTAATCTATAAAACCATTCAAATTCATATGCCTTGTTTAAATAACCAACCTTAATGCATAGGCCACGAGAAGATGAAGGGAGATATATACCACGCAACATCCAAAGAATATCTCTGAACAAACTACAAGTAAGGAACACCAAAAGTGACACTGAATTTAATCCAACGTCTAGAAGCTCTTCTAAAATTTTTGCATCATCCTATTTAGAACCCAAACAATATTAAAAAATGGGAGACAATGGGAATAATGAGAACCGACCTTTAGGTATAACCTTTACCTATTCCATTTTCTTAGATGAAGATGAGGATGCACCTATGAAAAATACCTCACCATCCATCCTGCCTATCCTTTGAGGCATGTCTACGAAAGACCCTGATTAGTTCAAGTTTAAATTAAAATTTATTTTCCATACATATGACTATAGAAGAAATAATAAAAAACTCAAACTATTTCCTTCCACTCTCAAGGAATTTGCTATGAGGTGGTTCATGGGATTCTCCCCTAACTCCATTTATTCTTAAGAGGCCATGGAGACAACTTTTATAGATAAATATCAAGACTAATATAGGGGAAGGAATAGGAAATGAGAATTCTTCCTGATAAAGTAAAAAGAAGATGAAAATATAGAGGATTATTTAGATAGATTACTCTTTCTCCATCGAAGGAGTGGTTATGAGTTACATGCAGAAATCACAAAGTCAATTTTCCTTAAAAGAATTGATGAGAAAACTAAGGATTCCCTCCATCTTATGGGAGGAGGACATGTGCACAATATTACTATGGAAAAAACCATTGAGCTTTACAGAATTTAATCTAGATAAAAAGGAGGTATAAGGAAAATAAAAACAACGAAGATTTCCCTAGGTACCTTAGAACTTCAGGAGGAAATGGATAACATGAAAATAGACATCTTTTCACAATTGAAATCAACCATAGATGAGATTAAAGCCAAAAATAGTGCTGAAAAAGAACCTATGGACATATACTACCATAAATGAAGAAAGAGACATCCCTTGAGAGAGTTTCCTTTGGATTTCACATCCATGTGTTTGATCTATGGTCTTACTAATCATGATACTAAGCATTGCACTTTCTTGCATCAATTGAAAGAAGGATTTAATGTTTTCTCTTACACTAATGCACAAGTAATTTTTGTTCAAAGGCCAAATAATTAGGCAGTGTACACTCCTTGACTTGCTTAGAGCCCCTACAGGATGTCATGGCCCAGTAAAGCTCCTCTCCTACTTAGGGACAACCAGAGTGGACACCACCAAACTAGATGGATTACCCACATCCACTACCCCTAATGCAAATCCATGGCAAAACCAATAATGGGAACCTCAATAGAATTCTAATCAAAACCAAGAATGGGCACCTCAACACAATTGTAATCAATATAGAAGGTACTAGCAACCACAACAGGATTTAATGGCCCCACCAAAAAACTATCAACAACACAAGCAAGAAGAATAAACTCAACTTTCATCCCAACCTGTAGAAAACCCTAAACACCAACAGATAACTTCAATTAATGAAATAGGACCTAGTGATACAATGCAGGTTAATACTATCAATAATTTGTGACTAAGGTATGGGAAAACATTGAATCATCCTCTTATTGTTATCACTGAAATACCTATAGAAAGTGAGAAAGAAGAGACACCTGAGGAAAATGAAGAAAATGAACATGTTCCAAAAACTCAAGACACTAGGAATGGTCAAGGAAAAGATAAGAATGTGCATGTATCTCCTTTTCCTGAACAATGTATCGAACTACAGAAGAAACAACACTAGTGCAAGAGTTGAAAAAGATGAACATTGAGGTCCTACTTCTGAGAGAAATAAGGGACATTCCTGAATTAAACAAAAGCATTAAAAATGAGTGTATAAAGATACCAGGATGGAGGAAGAAATACCCAAAAATAGTCAAAGTGGAAGGGAATCTGATTGATCTTATTACTAGAAATCTTATTTCACCAAAATATGGGGATCCTGTAAGTCCACTCATTACTATTTGTATTCATGATCAGTCAATATCTAACGTTTTGGAGGATATTGGTGTTGCCATAATTGCTATAACAATATATATGTTTAATCTATTGTCTTTAACAAGACTATAGCCAACCAATATCATTCTTTAATTAGCGGATTAATATATTGTTTTACCGGAGGGACTTGTTAGTGCAAATCTATAGCACCCCCTAAATGACCTTTATATATACAGTCCAAAATTGGGTCATTTAGTGTGATTGCACAACATTGAGTTTTCTCCAAGGTGTGGGACCTTGCAAGGTGACAAAACTCTCTAGAGAAAATTGGTTATACCCCTCTGTTTAGGTGTATGCATGAATTTTGCAAAGGTTCAATGATAAATCCTACTCTAGATTCCAACGAGACAGATTTAAAAGATGCAAAAGGAAACAAAACTAAGTAAAAAATGGTGATACACCAAAGGAGTGATGGAACTTTATTTTTGAAAATAGATACAGATCATAAGAATGCAACACTGGAACATGCACAAATTACCAAAATGTAATAAAGGATCAAAAGGGAACAATAAATGCAAGAAAGGATTGAAAATTCATTCACAAAGCATGTTTTATCATTCCCAGTTTTTGATACGACTCATTACAATCGAAAAGAGATAAAAAATGTATTGTAGTTCCAATGGGAGGCCTTAAAATCCAAAAACTCATGTGCCAATGGGAAAAGGGGAGTTAGTTAGAACAAAAATGTCCCAACATTACAAAATGAGCCAAAACTAGCTTTTAACAATGAAGTAGAATGAAGAAAGGTGAAAAAAATGGGCAAATTGATTCAAGATCTCCAACCACTGACAAGATTCATTAAAATATCAAGGGAACCCTCATAAATCCATTTTTCGATGTATTCGGCCATGCTGGAGAAGAAATGGATGCCATACTTCATCAATTTTGGTGGTTGGGGCTCAGTTCTACATTTTTTTCCCATGCCAGATACATTTCTTCAAATTTATCCCACAAATCTCCATCAAAATTCAAAATTTAGGTGTCCATCATGTGGAGAATTTCAACAGCTTTCCAATGACACAAAAATCATGAAAATGTGAGCTCTGGATAGAAATATATGGCCCTCTGAAGATTTAGACGAAAAAAGGCTAAATTAGGGAAAATTTGGGGTTCGCAGGCCAAAATTTGAACCTTTTCCCTCTTTTTTCAAATTGGGAAATTTTCCCAAAAATTCTTTTTGCCCTGCTTCTCCTCTGACACATGGTGCCCTTTGGTTCGGCTGCAAGCTCAAAACAACATTTTTCCTCTTTTACCTTCCTGGGAAATTTTTTCAAAAATACCCCGCTGGCCCAACCTCTGCCACTAATGTGGCCATGTGGCACCATCTAATTAGCCCATGGGGAAGTGGTTCAAGTTTTTATTTTTGTGCTTTTACAATTTTGGCAAAAAACTGAAAATCCTTCCCTTCCCCTTACTCTCGCTGACAACGTGGACACGTGGTTCTCTTTGATTCAATGCGGGGGCCTTAACCAATTTTCTCCATCCTCATCCATGGGCCCACAGGCTGGTTTGTGACTTTGTGCCTTTTGGCCAAAAGGGCTAAGTGATGAATTTTTCTCTGCACCTATGCTCCACCTTGACATGTGGCACTTTCTAATTGGTTGTGGGCCTACCTAGGGAAAATTTCCCTGCCAAACTCCACTGATCCATAACTCAAAAATTACAAGGAGTTAGGAGGACTTCTGTACTTTTCTAGAAAGGGGAAGAAAAATCCTATCTGGTGAAGCCATCTATAGAAACTTTTGAGTGCTTTAAAGTTGCAAAAATCTTCCTACAACAAAAGGAAGGAAGAATGAAGGCAAGTTAACCAAAACAAGCATGGGCTTATTTTGGATAACAATTTTTGCAACTCAGAGGGGTCATCTACCTGCTAGATGAAGTGACCAGATACTTGAAGCAATCCATTGGGCATGGAGTCATAAACTCAATTGCTTGTTACTCTCAACTCATTAGAAAATCTCTAAGATGAAGATTGTGAGACTAGAAAATTACTTTGACCTGGAACATGATCTACAAAAGATGCACCCTTGGGGAAACAAAACCTATGCCAAAGCACTTAGGGAAAAGTAAATCTAAGCTACAACAAAACAATGTGCATAAGCACTTGGAGGAACAAAAAATTCTAAGCTAATATGTACAAGGTGAGAAGTTTCCCTTCTAGTAGCAATGCTTTAGATGGATTCCATTAACTGGAATCTGTAGTTCCTCACCATCTAATGTAGACAATTAGAAGGCATTGCTATTTTTGCATTTTGTGACCATTTAAGTGCCACTCCAAATGGCATCAAAATTTGAATGCCTTCTTGGCTTTTCTCAATCTGCATCCCATTTCAACACTAAATCTCCAACTTGGAAAGTTTTAGAATTATCTTTCTTATAAAACCTTCTCTTGATCAATGCTTATTCCTTTTCCATTGCTTGGGCTGCATGCTCTCTAATTTCTTGGAGTTCCATTAGTTCTACATATCTAACCTCCATGGGTTCAAACTCTAACATTTCCAATTGCTTCATGAGTTCCAATGTTGGCAACTCAAGTGACATAGGCAAAACTGCCTCTTTCCCATAAACAAGTTTGAACGGAGAGTTACTTGTGGATCTCTTGGGGGTTATCCTATCAACCCATAGAGATGATTTGAGCTTAGTGTGCCAAGTCCTCTTATTTTCATCAAGAGTCTTCTTGGTGATCCTTAATAGATTCTTGTTTGTGGACTCGGCTTGGCCATTACCTTGAGGGTAATAATTTGATGAAGTGCTCAAATAGATCCCATTTCTAACATCCCATTCAGTTACCTTTGATCCTATGAATGCCAATGCATTATCTGATATTATAGTGGTAGGTATACCAAATCTAGTTGTTATCCCCTCATAGAATTCTAGAATGCTAGATTCATTTACCTCTTTGAGTTCCACCGCCTCAGTTCATTTGGTGAAGTAGTCTATTGCTATTAGAATCTATTTGTGCCCTTGGATTGAGTTTGTATTAATGAATCCAATGAAGTCTGAACCCCATTACATGAATGGCTGGTCAACTGAGATTGGATGCAATGGAAGTGTTGCTAATCTCTCTTTGCCTATGAAGAATGCACAATTCTTGCACCTCTTGATCCATGCATAACAATAACTAAACACTTTGGGCCAATAATAACCAGCCTTCATGATCTTGAGAGCTCTCATTCTTGGAGAAAAATGACCCCCATCTGATCCATTATGGAACTCTTCTAACATTTTCTCAATCTATTTTTTCCCAATACACCTCAGCAACACTCCATTGATATCTTTTTTAAACAAGACGTCATCAACAAGTGCATATAGAATAGCCTACAATCTGAATTGTCTTCTTTTGGCTTTGTTCATCTCTAGAGGGCATAGACCTATTTGTAATAAGTGCATTATGTCTTGGGTCCAGCAAGGAGTGAGAACACCACCATTTTATTCTTGAACATCTCTTTGCTCTTGGCTATCTTGAAACACAAAAACAACATTCTTCTCTTTGCTTGCTTCAATCAATTTACTCAAGGCCAATTGTTCACACAATACCTTTCCGTAGACCATCTTGGTGACTTTGATCTTGATGTCATACTCCATGACATGAGTAATCCACCCTACACATTTCTCATTTAGATCTTTTTTGATGAGGAAGTCTTGAACTACCACATGAGAAACCAACAATTGAACATTGTTGTTTAAAACTAGATGCTTAAATTTCTTCAAGCTCCTAATCACTACAAGAACATGCTTTTCAATGAAGGAATACCTTACTTTATAGTCCTCCAAACTTTTGCTAAAGAAGGAAATTGGTTGCTCTACATTTTCTTCATTCTACTCTACTAAAATTGCAGAAATTGTATCATGACTAACACCCTTTAAAGTTGATACTCTCTCTTTTGCATTTCGAAGTGTAGACGTGTGATTTTCCCTTATGAGGATATATTCTTTTGATTATGGGAAATCATGCTTGATATGGTTAGGTATTTTATGCTCTTTAGATCTTTGATTAAAATGGAATATTTACTGGATTCATTTTTCATTCTCATAGATGAGTGTAATCTGATTTAAGAAAAAAAATGTAAACTTATCTATTTTTATGACTCATCCTTGGATCAATTACAGTAATCCAAGGAATGTTTTAAATCTATTCAGATTGAACAACTGATGAGTTGGCATTCCATGAATTATGAAGTACATGGACTAAACTTGGTAGATATAAGTTCTTTAATTCTCTTTTGTGTGAAAATATTTCCATTCAGTGGAAAGTTTCGTTGCATCCCTGGAAATTGACCTCAGCAGGTCATTATTGGTGTAATTGAGGTTTCATCCATTTATGGCATTTGAAGAGAACTAGGATCCTAAGCTAGGTAATATATTTATCTAATTCTATCTAAGCTATGATACTTGATAAAAAAAATTTAACCTAGCCTAAAACGTCTCATTCTGTTTTGAATGGTTGAATTGTTTATTTCAACCTAACCTAAGCTCAGTGAAAACGAAACTGGAAAGGTTGCTAGATGATAACTTAACCTAGAACCTAATACTACGAGGTTATTGGTGATCTAACCTAGTTCCTAAACTATGTATTTTTGATATTCACCTAAAGGTTTATCTAACCTAATTTCTAAGGACCTATGTTAGGGGTTAGTGGTTAGCGTTATATCCTAGGGTATAAACTTTAAATTACCTAAGATCTAACCTAAGCCATTAATCTAACCTAATTTATTGGATATGAATTGGAACCTAAGAGGTCACATACGTATTAGCGATGGTTTCTATGGCATTAATGTTAGTGATAAGGATGGAAGGCATACGGACTGCCAACTTTGGCAGGAGTTAGTTTGGTTGGCGGAGGCCTAGGTGGCAGTATGACTAAAGTTTGAAATGTCTATTAAAGTGGATTTGGCACTCACCTAATTTGGTAGGCAGTGGAAAGGAGGACTGAGTGGGAAACTTGGAGTTAATGAAATTAATTACAGTTGGTTTTCGAGCCCAAATTGCCTTGGTAGGCATTCCAGCGGATTTTTGTTGAGTTGTTTCATTATGCATGTTCTCCAATTTTCTTTCTACATGAACTCTAGTTTTTCGAACCAGTACTTTAAGCTTCACTGCATGGATATTTTTGAGGTTTTGGATATATTTTTGTTTTGTGGAATGTATAAAAATCACTGTGGAATAAGTTTCTAGTTGTTTGATCTTTCGTGGAGAAGAGGAGAAGAAACGAGCTCGGTTTGAGGTCTTCTTCGATTTCACGGCGGCACTATCCAGCATGATAGGATCTCACTGTTAAAATCTCTTGCTTCCTCTAAATGTTTTCATTAAATCACCCTTGCTCTGATGTTTTTTTACATTTCATACTTATCTGGTTAAATAATTTGTTGGGCTTTTGTACAAACTTGCATTCTAGGTTCGAAACCGTGAAATAAGTGATTCAGTTGGAAGCTTTAGTTTTATTGTCTTTTGCATAAAAATCTTGGCATGCGAGAGTAATATTAGTAACCTTGTTAACTTTTCGGTTGTTTGAAATTTTTGTTGGGTTTCGACCACTGTTGTTGACTATGAATTACTAGCTAAGTTTTAAGAATAACGTTGAGTTCTGTCTAAGTTGTTGAGATTAGTGTTTTGAGAACTCAATGTGTTTAGTGATCTCAAGCTGGTAAGGAACTTAGTCATATAAATCTTACATGCAAATTAGAGCTTCTGTTGGAAACTTGTTTCAGTGGATAGAACCATTGTAGAGGTTCTCGATACTATGGTGATAATGTTTTATTTCACGGTTAATGGGATGTGGATGAAACCTGTATATGGTTTGGTCTTTGTATTCTTCTTGTGAAAAATTTACTGTCTTTTTGGAACTCGCATGCACCTTGAACCCGTGTTTGATATGTAAGATAAACTAGACTGTTGATTTAAGTCTACTTAAGGTATGGTGTTGGTGAACTATTTTCCTTTGAATAGTTATCTATTACTAAAGATTTGTTTGAACCTAGCTTTCATGTTTTGTTGTCATCGGGTTTGAGTTCTCTTGAGAATATTTCAATCAGTATGAAATAGGGTTCAAAAGGTGTTAATTGAAAATGGAAAATAATTTCTTATTCTGAACCATATATAAGTAATCTCTTGTACTATGTCTAGTATTACAATGCTTGTGTATTGTGAATTTGTGATTTGAATATTGAGATGCAACACTGTGCAAGAAAATTTGTTACTTTGTGTTCAATTCAAATGGTAACTCGAACGACGTGTTGGTTTAGATATTATTGATTTTTGATCATTTTATAGCTAAGAGGGAATGTGTTGTTACCCTAACTTTGTTTTAAAACTTTAAATGATTCGATTCTTTGGGGAAGTTATGTTTATTTCATTGTGCTCGGAATTGAAATCTGACTCTTGTACAATATGAAATTATATATATTATTGTTGATATTGTCATTTATTGGGCTCATATTATGATAGGTATCCTTTTCTAATGTAGATTGGGTAAGTTCATTGGTTGGAACTTCCTAATTTTATTCTGATTGGAAAAGAGAATCGGTACTTAATTTCATCTTTTTGCACCTTTTAATTGACTAAAATTAAGCAGGAAGAGTTGGTTGATTAGCTGGCTAAGAGAATTTGTAAACTTATAGTTGACTGATAATCTATCATGTTTTCTAGGATTACCTTTATATGAATTTGTTTGATGAATACTTTGAAATGTTGAATTTTAAAGTAGTAAAACTTTAAGAGGAATAGTTAAATCATGATATACATCTGTTTCTACCTTCTCAGATGTTAAGTACTTGGGCATAACGGAGATATTTTATCTCCTACCTTACTTGACAAATTGTATGAAACATCTTAACGTGAATATGATGAAAACATTTCCTAATTCTTTTAGTAAGGATAAGTGTTGTAATATATTTGGCAAGATTAGAAATAATGATATGTTATGATTGTTGTTTTATAAAGATAATTGATAGGATCAATTATACTTGAATTTTAAGGACAAAACTTATAGAGTATATTCTGTTCTTCCATTTTGTTAACTCTGCCTTAGTATTAATCTTCTTTTTTTAATATTGCATATGCTTTAGTGGTATGAAATACTAGTGGTTCATTAAAGAAGGGTTGTTCTTATTAAGAAATTTAGTGGATTGCACTTTGTGTTAAGGCTTAGTGCTTATCATGCTCAGTTCATTGACCCGTGCTAACAATTTTTGCAGATGGACTTCGTAAGTGATAAAAGAAGGAAAAAACTTATATGATTCATTGGCTGATCTAAGTTGATTCTTGTGAAGAATTCTAACTTGTTCTCAAAGTTGTTTGTAAAAAGAAAAGTTTTTCTCTTTTGAATGAAGGTTGTTGTCATACAGTATGCCTAAAATACATAAGTTGTAAATGTATAAGTTTCGGAAATGAATTGAAAGATGAGAATTCAGTTGCATAGATTGTGTAAACTATCTTGTACCTTTATAAAAATAAAATAAAACCTACCCTATTAGTATTCTTCATGTTATTAATATGTTTAAATGAGTATCTTGAATAGGAAGGAATAAGGGAATTAGAGTAATTTCCCTAAACGGGATGTAACTAAATAAGTTGCAGAATTCAAGTTCTTATCTAAGCAATTCATATTATTAAGGTAAAGTGTAATGAATTTAAAATGAAAATTATCGAAAATGTAAAGGACATAAACAGGGTGTATTATACCGTAGCATTTAACTATAAGAGGAAGATATGATTGTTAATCATTAAGAATTAATTATAATAAGTCTGATAAGTTTCAGCCTAGTAGGTTGTTACACTTCCATAAGTGGTTAAGTCATTTAAAAATAAAGGAACTTAAGTTATTGCTGCCCTGTTTCTAGATAACGGGTTGTTAAGTCAAACTAACAAATTTGGAAGAAATCTTAAGTTAATTAAAGTTCTTAGGATTATATGAATTTGAATTGTAAAAGGAACTTAAAGAGTGTCAGACTCAGGGTTTGATGGGTTGCCGAAATATGTCATCTATTAACCCAAATTTAACTTAACGTAAGTAAACTCTCAGAGGTATGTACATCTTTACGAGGCTGTTCTGTAGGATGTTGACACACATCAACTGGAAGGTTGTACCTTCAATATTATTAGGATCTTCTTGAGGATACAATAGTGCAGTTAACATGTGGTAACACCCTTCTGCATTGATCGTCAAGATCTACACACCTTTGAACTTGATCAATATTTCCCTCCAGGACTGGTTAGTATCATAGTCAGGATATGAAGTATCCCTCTAGGACTCAAGGTACCTTGGCACACGGGGTTAACCTAGGTTGACCCAGTATGCCAATTTACCCTAAGTCTTTGTGAGGCTCTAAATATCATGACCTATGTTGTTAACCCAAACTAAAGTTAAACCTTGGGCAAGGGGACTGATAAAAGTTAGTGTAAGAAATTCTAGATAACAATGGAGTGGGGTGAAGCACGTATTCCAAACTGATGAGTATGTCGTCAAGGAATAAGTAATACGAATAGTATGTTAGAAATCTTTAGCCAATGTATTGCAAGTTGTTGATTGTATTTTCCTACATCACCAAGTTGCCATGATCGTGATGTTGATGAATATTGGAAACAAATATTCCATTAGGTTCCTTGGATAGATCACTCAGAACCCAGAACAGGATAAGAGAACCAACTATATAAAGTATTCAGTAGAATACTCATAACTCAATGTTACACATGAATGGATCGGTAGATCACCAATTCATGGAATGAATAGATCGGTTGCTCACCAAGTCATTACAGCAGCATATGGTTATCTGTTATAAGAATGATTGTTATGTAATGTGTGTTGTAAATTATGTATTTAGAATAGAGAACATTAATCATGTAAAAAAATAAAAATAAAAAAATTCTTGTTTCTAAAGTCTTAATATGGGAATGTTACATCTTGGTATCAGAGCTAAAGGTTGTAGCTCTTGGACCTATTGTGCCCATAATTTGATAAAAACTTGGATTTTCTTGTAACAGAAAATGGTTAGAACAAGGGGGAACGTTGCGAATAATGCTCCACCTAATGAAGGAGCAACAATAACCCAAAAACTTGATGATATCCTTGTTACCTTGTTGGACACAAGAGATTATTTGGATGTACTTGAACAAGTAATGGGAAATGAGGAGGAAGAAGTAGTTAGTAATACCAATCAGCCACCTCCTGAGGACAACCCTGATTTGGGTGTTGATAATAACAATGTTAATGTACCTATCCAACTAGAAAATAAAAAGGCAAGGTTGGAAACTGAACATAGTAATGATATAAAAAGGATAAGTCTACCTAAGTTTGATGACACCACATTAGGAGATGGAGCTGAGAATTAGCTCAGTGAAATGGAGTACTTTGCAATAAAAAACTTCTCAGAGGAAACTAAAGCCATTTGGGGAGCATATTAGCTTTCCTATGAAGCATCTTCATGGTGGGATAACTGTAAGGCTGAGTTAAATATTGATGAAACTAATATCACTTGGGATCAATTTAAAAGTTATTTTAGGCAACGTTGGCTACCACAACTTTATTATGATCATAAAATTACAGAATTTCAGAACTTAGCACAAGGAAAGCTAACTATAACTGAGTATTGGGAGCATTTTACGAAACTCCTCAAGTATGTACCTCAGTATCAAACTGATGAGAAGTTTAGGATACGAAAATTTATCATGGGATTGAATCCCATTATTGGGGGAGAGGTTGATGTTCACAACCCAACCACTATGGAAGGGGTTGTTGAGAAAGCCATAAGGCAGGAAAAAAAATTAAAAGCTATTTCTACTCATAAAGAGGAAGTGCAGAAAAAAATTCCAAACTCTTCTTCATTTTCTCTTGCACCTAAAAAGGGACCATGAAAAAATTTTGGTAATAAAAGTAAGTTTTCAGCTGATAATAATAAGAAAACAATAATGAATAAGCCTGCTGGAAATGTAAGGAACAATTTTTCCAAGAATAATAATAATGGACAGAAGTCCTATGGAGGTCAACATAACAACCTTAAGGTTGGAAAAAATTATGAGTTTAAAAAGGGACTTGTTGGAGGCTATTATAATTGTGGCAAGGATTGTTACGCGAATCAATTTCCTTTGAAGAAGGATGATCGTAATCAGCAGCACAAGATATATGTTACAGTAGCTGACAAGCAAGCTGAAAAGTAAGCTACACCCATGAAGTTCTTGGTAAGTTATTTGGCATACCTGTAATTGTTATTTTTGATATGGGAGTTACTGAATATTTTATTTCTAGTAAACTTTCTTCAAAACTTAAAAGAAAAGCTAGAAAAATGGATAAATCATGGACTGTACATTATGGTAATAATTTTGTTCATACAGTTAGTATGTGTCTTTTTGGGGCAGTCCTTGACTTACCTAGATTTCCACTGAAGTTGATCTCTATGTTGCACCTTTGGGATCTTATGATATAGTCATAGGTGTTAAATGGTTAGCTAAGAATAAAGAAAAAGTGGACTATTTTGAAAAAAAATTTTGTTATTTGGATGATCTATAGAAAACAACAGAGATTCAAGGTGTAAGATGAGAAATTTCAGTTAGGAAGTTGTCGGCTAAGAAACTTAAAACGGCCAAAAATAAGGGTTGTATCTTGTACACAGTAAAAATATCAGAATCTGTAGAAGAAAACAATGATTTCATGGAACGTTACCCACTGTTATAGAATTTCAGTGACGTATTTTCGAAAGAATTACCGGGTTTACCACCCAAAAGGGAGTTTGACTTCACCATTGAAATCGAACCAAGTACTGAACCTATTTCTAAACCACCTTATCGAATGACTACCATAGAATTAGTTGAGCTTAAGGCTCAGTTGCAAGAACTTTTGTCTAAGGGGTTGATTAGACCAAGTGTTTCACCTTAAGGAGCACCAATGATATTTGTGAAAATGAAAGATGGAACACTTATATTGTGTGTTGATTAATAAGATGTTAAACAAAGCAATGATAAAAAATAGATACCCACTTCCTAGAATTGATGATATATTTGATTAGATGCGTGGAGCATCGATATATTCTAAAATAGATCTTCGATCTAGATATCATCAATTAAGAATTAAGGATGAAGATATTCATAAAACAACTTTCAAGACAAGGTATGGACATTATGAATTCACGGTTTTACCCTTTGGATTAACGAATGCACCTACAACTTTGATGAACTTAATGAATAATATATTTCAATAATACTTGGACAAGTTTATGCTTGTATTCTTGGATGACATTCTCATATGTTCTAAAAGTACTGAGGAGCATCAAGAGCCCTTGAAAATAGTTTTGGAAATTATGAGAAGGAGATGGTAATATGATAAGTTGTCCAAATGTTCTTTCTTTGACATCGAAGTTCACCATTTGGGTCATGTTATAAGTAAGCAGGGGATTGTTGTAGATCCTTCTAAAATAGTAGTTATAACCGAGTGGCCTGCACCAAAGAATGTACATGAAGTAAGAAGCTTCATGGGCCTTGCTGGTTATTATAGAAATTTTTTTAAGGGTTTTTCCAAGGTGGCTGCACCAATAACTTCATTGTTGAAAAACAATAAGAAATTCATTTGGAATGATAAATGTGAAACTGCTTTTAAAAATTTAAAAATCCAATTGACTTTAGCACCTATATTAGCTATACCTAATCCTAATGGAGACTTTACTGTTGTAACGGATGCATCTGAGGAAGGCCTTCGAGGTATTTTGTTACAAAATGATCATGTCATAGCTTACGAAAGTAGAAAACTTAAGTTACATGAGTTAAATTATTCTCCACATGATTTAGAGCTTGTTGTTATAGTTCATGCACTTCAATTTTGGAGGCATTATTTTCTTGGTAAACCATTTGATTTGAAAATAGATCATCTTGGGTTGAAGTACATTTTCACTCAGCCAAATTTGAATGTAAGAAAGTGAAGGTGGTTAGAGCTTTTGTCTCAATATGATTTTGATATAAGTTACATTAAAGGAAAAGAGAATAGAGTAGTTAATGCTCTAAGTTGTAGGAAGCACATTTATTCTCTTATAACATTAAGAACTCAGTTTTAGTATGAAGTAAAAAGTGCTATGGAATCTGATTCATACTTTCAGCAAGTAAAAATAGCGCTTGCTGTAGATCCAAAAGATGAAAGGTATAAAGGTTTCCACTTTGATAATGAAGGAATCTTATGTTATGAAAACAGAGTATACATACCTTTTATTAATGATTTGAGAAAGAAATTGTGAGTGAAATTTCATAATTCACCCTTTTCTATGCTTGCTGATATAAAACAACAATACTTATGGAAAGGAATGAAAAAGTATATTAATTTTGTGACTCATTGTCTTGAATGTCAACGTGTGAAAGTAGAACATATGCACCTAGCTGGTTTATTATATCCCCATAGCATACCGCAATATAAATAGCAAGTAATAAGCATGGATTTTGTGCAAGGGCTACCTATGTCAAGAAATAAACATGATTTTATTTTGGTATTTGTTGATAAACTAATGAAAGTAGCTCATTTTATTGCTGGAAATCTAAAGGATGATTCTCCTATTTTAGCTAAAAGATTTGTACATGATATTTTCATATTACATGGAGTACCTGAATTAATTATATCTGATAGAGACCCTAGAATGATGTCAAGGTTTTGGAAAATGCTTAATGCAACTCTTGGAACTAAATTGAACTTTAGTTCTGCATATCATCTAGAAACAGATGGACAGACTGAAAGAGTAAATCAAGTTTTAGAAGATATGTTACGAATGTATTGTATGGATCAGCAATATAAGTAGGAGGAGTATCTTCCATTAGTTGAATTTGCATACAATAATACATATCATGATTCTCTTAAGATGGCACCTTTCGAGGCACTTTATGGAAGAAAATGCAAAACTCTTGTTAGTTGGGATAGCATTGAGGATAGAGAAGTAATTGGATCTGAAATCCTCATGGAAATGGAAAAAGTTAAATGATTCGTGAACGCTTGAAAGAAGCAACAGATAAGTAAAAGAGTTATGCTGATTTAAAGTGGGTTGACAAGAAATTTGAACTAGTGAGAAGGTTTTTCTTCGTGTTAAACTAAAAAAGATTTCTATAACTTTTGGCAAGGTTGCCAAGTTATCACCTCATTATGTGGGACCTTTTGAAATAGTTGAAGTAATAAATCCTATAGCTTATCGATTAGCACTACCACCTGTTTTGTCATGAATGCATGACATTTTCCATATTTCTTTTCTTAAGAAATATGTTTCAGATTTATCACATGTATTAAATTGAAATTCCTTACAGGTCTAAGACCTAGGAATAATCGTGGTTAAACCCACTCGAGTGCTAGAAACTCACCATTTGCATTTAAGAAATCGTGAGATAAAACAATGTAAGGTTCAGTGGTTCTAATTTCACGAAGAAAGTGCAACATGGGAAAATCTTAAAGATATGAAAACTACTTTTCCCTTTGTTTTTGAATAGAACTGAATCTATTGACTGATAAAATTTTGAGATTTTATCTTTTCATGACATTAAGTAACCCATTTTTGAACAAACAGTTATATAATACTGATTTCTGAAACTATAAGGTTTGAAATAGTTGATTTTGAATAAGAAAAGTGAATGAGATGGTTTTCCTTAAAATACCAAATGTTGAAAAGAAATAATCATCAGGATGATGATCCTTTTTATGAGGGAAGCATGTAACACCCTTTAAAGTTGATACTCTCTCTTTTGCATTTCAAAGTGTAGACGTGTGATTTTCCCTTATAAGGGTATATTCTTTTGATTATGGGAAATCATGCTTGATACAGTTAGGTCTTTTCTGCTCTTTAGATCTTTAATTGAGCTAGAATATTTCCTAGATTCACTTTTCATTCTCATAGATGAGTATAATCTAATTTAAGAAAAAAAAAATTGTAAACTTATCTTTTTTTATGACTCATCCTTGGATCAATTACAATAATCCAAGGAATGTTTTAAATCTATTCAGAATGAACAACTGATGAGTTGACATTCCATGAATTATGAAGAAGATGGACTAAAGTTAGTAGATATAAGTTCTTTAATTCTCTTTTGTGTGAAAATATTTCCATTCAGTGGAAAGTTTTGTTAGATCCCTGGAAATTGACCCCTATAGGTCATTACTGGCGTAATTGAGATTTCATCCATTCATGGCATTTGAAGAGAACCAGGATCCTAAGCTAGGTAATATATTTATGTAATTCTATATAAGCTATGATACTTGATAAAAAAATTTAACTTAGCCTAAAACGTCTCATTCTGTTTTGATTGGTTGAATTGTTTATTTCAACCTAAACTAAGCTTTGTACAAACCAAACTAGAAAGGTTACTAGATGATAACTTAACCTAGAACCTAATACTACGAGGTTATTGGTGATCTAACCTAGTTCTTAAACTATGTATTTTTTATATTCACCTAAAGGTTTATCTAACCTAATTTCTAAGGACCTGTGTTAGGGGTTAGTGGTTAGTGTTATATCCTAAGGTATAAACTTTAAATTACCTAAGATCTAACCTAAGCCATTAATCTACCCTAATTTATTGGATATGACTTGGAACCTAAGAGGTCACATACGTATTGGTGATGGTTTCTATGGCATTAATGTTAGTTATAAGGATGGAAGCCATATGGACTGCAAACTTTGGCAGGGGTTAGTTTGGTTGGTGGAGGCCTAGGTGGCAGTATCACTAAAGTTTGAAATGTTTGTTAAAGTGGATTTGGCACTCACCATATTTGGTAGGCAGTGGCACGGAGGACTAAGCAGGAAAATTGGAGTTAATGAAATTAATTGCATTTGGGTTTCGAGCCCAAACCACCTTGGTAGGCATGCCAGCGGATTTTTGTTGAGTTGTTTCTTTATGCATGTTCTCCAATTTTCTTTCTACATGCACTTTGGTTTTTCGAACTAGCAGTTTAAGCTTCACTACATGGCTATTTTTGAGGTTTCGGATCTATTTTTGTTTTGTGGAATGTATAAAAATAAATGTGGAAGAAGTTTGTAGCTGTTTGGTCTTTCATGGAGAAGAGGAGAAGAAACAAGCTCGGTTAGAGCTCTTCTTTGATTTCACAACAGCACTATCAGGCACAATATGCTCTAACTGTTAAAACATCTTACTTCCTCTAAACGTTTTCATTAAAGCACCCTTGCTCTAATGATTTTGTGCATTTCATACTTATCTGGTTAAATAATTTGTTAGGTTTTTGTACAAACTTGCATTCTAGGTTCAAAATCGTGAAATAAGTGATTCAGTTGGAAGCTTTAGTTGTATTGCCTTTTACATAAAAATCTTGGCATGCGAGAGTAAAATTAGTAACCCTGTTAACTTTTCATTTTTTTGAAATTTTTGTTGGGTTTCAACCACTGTTGTTGACTATGAATTACTAGCTGAGTTTTAAGAATAACGTTGAGTTCTGTCTAAGTTGTTGAGATTATTGTTTTGAGAACTCAATGTG
Organism: Taxus chinensis; assembly: GCA_019776745.2. Taxonomy (NCBI): domain Eukaryota; kingdom Viridiplantae; phylum Streptophyta; class Pinopsida; order Cupressales; family Taxaceae; genus Taxus; species Taxus chinensis. The sequence goes on from CM034152.1 coordinate 690,499,037, forward strand.
TTTGGTGATCTCGAGCTGGTAAGGAACTTAGTTGTATAAATCTTACATGCAAATTAGAGCTTCTGTTGGAAACTTGTTTCAGTGGATAGAACCATTGTAGAGGTTCTCGATACTATGGTGATAATGTTTTATTTCACGGTTAAAGGGATGTGGATGAAACCTGTATATGGTTTGGTCTTTGTATTCTTGTTGCGAAAACTTTACTGTCTTTTTGGAACTCGCATGCACCTAGAACCTGTGTTTGATATGTAAGATAAACTAGAATGTTGATTTAATTCTTCTTAAGGTATGGTGCTGGTGAACTATTTTCCTTTGAATAGTTATCTGTTATTGAAGATTTTTTTTGAACCTAGCTTTCATGTTTTTTTTGCCATCAGGTTTGAGTTCTATTGAGAAACTTTCAATCAATATGAAATAGGGTTCGAAAGGTGTTAATTCAAAATGGAAAATAATTTCTTATTCTGAACCATATATAAGTAATCTCTTGTACTATGTCCAGTATTATGATGCTTCTGTATTGTGAATTTGTGATTTGAATATTGAGATGCAACACTGTGCAAGAAAATTTGTTACTTGATGTTCAATTCAAATGGTAACTGGAATGACGTGTTGGTTCAGATATTATCGATTTTTGATCATTTTATAGCTAAGACGGAATGTGTTGTTACCCTAACTTTATTTTTAAACTTTAAATGATTCGATTCTTTAAGGAAGTTATGTTTATTTCATTGTGCTCGAAATTGAAATCTGCGTCTTGTACAGTATGAAATTATATATATATATATATATATATATATAATTATTATGATATTGTCATTTATTGGGATCATATTATGATAGGTATCCTTTTCTAATGTAGATTGGGTAAGTTCATTGGTTGGAAATTCCTAATTTTATTTTGATTGGAAAAGAGAATCAGTACTTAATTTCATCTTTTTGAACCTTTTAATTGACTGAAATTAAGCAGGAAGATTTGGTTGATTAGCTGGCTAAGAGAAGTTGTAAACTTATAGTTGACTGATAATATATCATGTTTTCTAGGATTACCTTTATATGAATCTGTTTGATGAATACTTTAAAATGTTGAATTTTAAAGTAGTAAACCTTTAAGAGGAATAGTTAAATCATGATATACATTTGTTTCTACCTTTTCGGATGTTAAGTACTTGGGCATAATGGAGATGTTTTATCTCCTACTTTACTTGACAAATTGTATGAAACATCTTAATGTGAATATGCTGAAAACATTTCTTGAATCTTTTAGTAAGGATAAGTGTTTTAATATATTTGGCAAGATTAGAAATAATGATATGTTATGATTGTTGTTTTATAAAGATAGGATCAATTATACTTGAATTTGAAGAACAGAATTTATAGAGTATATTTGTTTCTTCCATTTTGTTAACTCTGCCTTAGTATTACTCTTCTTTTATTAATATTACATATGCTTTGGTGGTATGAAATACTAGTGGTTTATCAAAGCAGGGTTGTTCTTATTGGGACATTTAGTGGATTGCACTTCATTTTAAGGCTTAGTGCTTATCATGCTCAATTCATTGAACTGACCCGTGCTAACAATGTTTGCAGATGGACTTCGTAAGTGATAAAAGAAGGTAAAAACTTATATGATGCATTGGCTGATCTAAGTTGATTTGTGAAGAATTATGACTTGTTCTCAAAGTTGTATTGTAAAAAGAAAAGTTTTTCTCTTTTGAATGAAGGTTTTTGTCATATAGTATGACTAAAATACATAAGTTGTAAATGTATAAGTTTTAGAAATGAATTGAAAGATGAGAATTCACTTGCATAGACTATGTAAACTATCTTGTACCTTTATAAAAATAAAATAAAACCTACCCTGTTAGTATTCTTCATGTTATTAATTTGTTTAAATGAGTATCTTGAATAGGTAGGAATAAGGGAATTAGAGTGATTTCCCTAAACATGATGCAACTAAACAAGTTGCAGAATTCAAGTTCTTATCTAAGCAATTCATATTATTAAGGTAAAGTGTAATGAAGTTGTAATGAAAATTATTGAAAATGTAAAGGAAATAAACGGGGTGTATTATACCCTAGCATTTAACTATAAGAGGAAGATATGATTGTTAATCATTAAGACTTAATTATAATAAGTCTGATAAGTTTTAGCCTAGTAGGTTGTTACATTTCCTTAAGTGCTTAAGTCATTTAAAAATAAAGGAACTTAAGTTGTTGCTGCCCTGTTTCTGGATAACGGGTTGTTAAGTCAAACTAACAAATCTGGAAGAAATCTTAAGTTAATTAAATTTCTTAGGATTATATGAATTTGAGTTGTTAAAAGGAACTTAAAGAGTGTTGGACTCAGGGTTTTATGGGTTGCCGAAATATGTCATCTATTAACCCAAATTTAACTTAACATAAGTAAACTCTCGGAGGTATGTACATCTTTATGAGGCTATTCCGTAGGATGTTAAGACACGTCAACTACAAGGTTGTACCTTTGAGATGATTAGGATCTTCTCGAGGATACAACAGTGCAGTTAACATGTGGCAACACCCTTGTACATTGATCATCAAGATCTACACACCTTTGAACTTGATCAATATTTCCCTCCAGGAATGGTTGATATCATAGTCAGGATATGAAATATCCCTCTAGGACTTAGGGTACCTTGGCACATGGGGTTAACCTAGGTTGAGCCAGTATGCTAATTTACCCTAAGTCTTTGTGAGCCTCTTCATATCATGACCTATGTTGTTAACCTAAACAAAAGTTAAACCTTGGGCAAGGGGACTGACAGAAGTCAGTGTAATACATTCTAGATAACAATGGAGTGGGGTGAAGGACGTATTCCGAATTGACGAGTATGTCATGAAGGAATAAGTAATACAAACAGTATGTTAGAAATCTTTGGCCAAAGTATCACAAGCTACTGATTGCATTATCCTATGTCACCAAGTTGTCAAGATCATGATGTCGATGAATATTGGTGACAAATATTCCATTAGGTTCCTTGGACAGATTTCTCAGAACCCAGAACTAGGTAAGCGAACCAATTATATAAAGTATTCAGTAGAATACTCAAAACTCAATGTTACACATGAATGGATCGGTAGATCACCGAGTCATGGAATGAATAGATCGATTGCTCAGTGAGTCATTACAGCTGCATATGGTTATTTGTTATAAGAATTATTGTTATGAAATGTATGTTCTAAATTATGTATTTAGAATAGAGAACATTAATCATGTAAAAAAAAATCCTTGTTTCTAAATATAGGAATGTTACAATCACCACGAAATGCATAAAGGATGAAGTTTTTGGAGAAATTTGGGTTAATGAGAGTTGAAGCCCATAAGATAGCTTCTTTGATTACTTCAAAAAATTCCTTACCTTCAGCTGTCCATTTGAATTCCACACTTTTCTTCAACATCATAGTTATTGGCTTAACAAGAGCTGCAAAGTTTGGAACAAACCTTCAAACAAAATTTATTCTTTGCAAGAAACTTTGAAGAGCCTTCTTATGATTTGGTAATGGAAATGGTTTTATTGTTTCAACCCTCTCTGGATCAATTACTAATACTTCTTTCGAAACAATGTGGCCTAGGAGCTTGCCTTCATGAGCTAGGAATATGCATTTTTTGGGATTCATGGATACCACAAATATTCTACATCTTTAGAACACTTGTCTCAAATGAAAGAGATGGTCTTCTACACTTTTAGAAAATACAGTAATATCATCTAGGTATATCAGCACTATTTTGTTGATCAATCCCTTGAACGCCATATCCATTTCCCTTTGGAAAGTAGCTACGACATTAGATAGCCCAAAAGGAATTTTTCTATATGCATAGGTTCGCCATTTGGTGGTGAAGGATTTTTTGGCCTGATCATCTTCCTTTACCATGATCTGATTATACCATGAATAACCATCTAGCAATGAAAACCTCTCAGAGCCAGTAACAACTTGCAAAATATGCTCCATAGAAGGAAGTGGGTAGTAATCCTCGAGGGATGCTCTGTTCAAATCTATAAAGTCTACACACAACCTAATTTCTCCACTCTTCTTTATAACTGGAACCAAGTTTGAAACCCATCTTAAATTATTGATGGGGAATATGATACTTTCATCTATTAACTTATTCAATTCCTTCTTCATGAGAAGCTCAATGTGTGGATTGACTGGTCTCTATTTTTGCCTGATGGGCTTAGCACTTGGATCTAGTTCAATTGTGTTTTGAGCTAGCTTGGGATTGAAACCTCTTAAGTCTTCATAGCTCCAAGAAAATATATTTGGGAACTCTTGAAAAAGTTGCATGAATTCATACCTTTCTTGCTCGATTGCCACTTTACCAATTTGAAGTGAATTTCCTTCTCTAACTGAGATGGGCTCTGAATTCTCTCCCTTGACTTGGAGGTTTGATTTCTCCTTCCTAAATTGATCATTAGGATTGAAGATAGACTCTAAAGTCACAAGTCCTTTTGGCAGTTTGTTCATTCTTAGTTGTACCACCTAATCATTGTACTTTTGTTCCAACTTTTCCTAATGTTTAGCTAAGAACTCAGCTTCCTCTTACAAGAAATCGATGATTTTTTGGTCACTCTCAAACACTTGCCAACTTGCATTATTTTCTAGCACTGATGGCCTCATAATCACAAGGATGTTTGGCTACATTTTATCTCTTCTGATACTCTCCAAAACATCAAAAGTTACTCCAACTGCTGCAAGCCTATCAGCATCTTGGTTCTCTTTCCTAGGGATGGAGTTGATGTTAAAGCCCTCAAAATCCTCAATGAGATCCCACACCCTATTCTTATAACTCTTAAGCATGTCATTCTTGGAAGAATTTTTTCCTTTAACTTGATTAACAATCAGCTCACTATAACCAAAGACTTGTAAGATTTTGATGCCTCTCTTCTTTGACCAATGCAATCCATGTATCAAAGCCTCATATTTAGTAGTGTTATTAAAACATGCAAACTGAAATCTAAAATTTGAATAATACTTAATTCCTTGAGGTGAAACAAGCATAGCTCCTCTTCCTACACCTTGTCTACTTCTTGATCCATCAAAGAACAACTACCATACCTCATTGTCATCTTTATGGTACTGGCTTGGTGATGCTAGGAAGAGGCTGATTTTCTTCATGCATGTAATAGACTCCTAGTTCAGATTCCTCTATTTCCTTGTAGGGATCAAAAGAATGTACCTTGCTTGCCCATTCATCAAGATTCAAATCTAGAATGCTTCCAACTTTGGTGTCAGCTTCATGTGTGTTTGGATAATCCTCTTGATCAAACACTGAACAGTTGGCATTGATTGGGCTTGGAGTATGAGGCTCAATGTGAAATTTTGCAATAGGTTTAGACCTGATTGTGGCCTTGGCTCCATACCTTATCCTAAACAGCATGTGTGACCAATCAGCAGATAGGTAGCCTCTAATTCTAGCTGTGAAATCCCTTGACAAACATATGGTAAAGAGTGGTGGCAAATCTATCACCGACACATCTTGCAAAATAGTGACATTGGGGCATGCATGCAAAGTAAGGCTCAAATATTTAATTACCCCAACTGTTGCTACTGTTGTCCAATCTAATTGCACCACCCCCTTGGATATGACTTCATATTGAAGGCCCAGTTGATCAGCTATTTACTTGGGCATCATGGAACTACTTGCCCCAGAATCAATCATACAATTATGTACTAGTTTATCCCCAATGATCAATGAAACATAGAATGGAGGGGGCTTCAAAATTTTACCTCACTGTCCTCCATGATTCCCCTCAGGCTGAGTACCATTTGTGAGTACCTTCTCTTGCATATGAGCTAGCTGATTTGAGGTTGAATAATTCTTCATGGCAGCTTGTAATAGATCCCTTTGTCTTGGGATGGATAGTGACTCCCACATAGATATGTTCACATTGGTCTTCTTAATTTGTTCAATGATGTTAAATGGGGATGAACCATCTCTTTTCTACCCTTTTTTCTGTACATTATTTTCTTGTACATGGGCTATAACAGTTGGCATTTGAGCTAGTCTAGAAGGTGGCTTGGGCTGTCCTTGCACATTTGGAACAAAATTTCACTTGCCAACACCTTGTGGAGTGATGGAAGGTTGTGAATCACTTGGATCTAATGACCTCCCTTCACTAATATTCCTCTTCTTTGACCGTGTGTTAGCTGTTACACTCTGAGAAGGTGTTTGATTCATACCACAAAAATCTTTAGCCTGCCAATTCACAAGTGTAGTCTCATTTTGGAGTTGTATCTTGTTGAGATGTCCCTTGTTGTTGGTTTGTTTCTTGACTCGCTTCACTCTCTACACCAGTTATTGTCACCATCAAAGCTTGGTTCAAATCACCATTGAAGCACATAGATTGGTTGTGAGGTTCATTACATGGGAAACACCAATCATACTCTTGAGCTATATTATTTTACACTGGCACTAAGGCTTTAGAGGTAGATACAACATTGGGGTTATAGGGCTGAAATGGTCTATTGGTAGGAGGCCTTACTTGATTTTTATTTGCAACTGGGTTGGGTGGCCTATTAGGCTGATATGGTTGTCTATTAGGCTGATTTTGAGGTTGATAAGAAGGCCTAAAACTTTGAGCTTGTTGCCTCTTGAGCGTAACCATCTCATTGCCCAAATTTTGTAATTGTTTCATAATTTCTTGAAGCTCATTTGAGGCACTAGAAGATGAAGTAGAAGTTTCATTTGAACTCTGGTTTCTAGGAGTGGGAATAGGAGCTAAAGTAGGTGCTTGACTAGTACTTGGGCTTCCCAACTCTAGATATAAGGGCATATGTGGCCTAGGTGCAAGTTTACCAGCTTGGATCAAACAATTCTTAGCCCTAATGGTGATGTTGTAAGTTGTAGGTAGAGTTGCACCTCCCATGGATTGGATCAACATAGAAATGTCAGAATTTAAAGCCTTGAGAAAGTATAAGAAAGAACCTTGAGCTGTTGGCCTCACTACCAATGGGATTCTATCCCATGTTCTTTGAAATCTGAAATTGAAGTCTGTTAGCTACTCATTGGAAGCTCTCTTGATAGTTGTTAGTTGCTCCAATAAAGACAAGTTGTCCCCTTTCTCTCCAAATTGGTTATGGAGGGCTGTGCACAACTGGTTCCAATTTTGGATAGAGACTACCTCAAGGCTCCTGAACCATTGCAAGGCTTTCCCTTTGAATGAATATGCCAGTAATTTGACAAAAATATCCATCTCAATAATCTCATGGATTGCACAAACATTAGCAATGTCTTTGACATGATCACCAGGAGTGGTATGATTTTCTCCAGTAAAGTATGGGATGTTCTTCAATGGTGCAATTGGAACTGGGTTTTGTGCATTGAGAGCAAGTGGGCTACTGGTAGTAAAGTTGACATAAGGATTGGGTTGTGCCATTCTGATTGGCCTGAAGAACCCTTGTTGATTGGATGAAAGGTCTACCAGGTGGAGGAGTTGATAGAGTTTTGTTTGGTGGAGATGGAGACCTTTGAATCCTTCTTCCTCTTTCTCCTCTTTCTGGGGATAATTGTAGATAGTTAAACAATCCCTCTTCTCTGGTCCTTGACCTATGTTTGGATCCTTCTCATGAATCTTCAAGCTTGGACTGCTGAAACCAGTTGATTCTATCCTTTTGGAGTCGCCAGATGTGTAAATCAAGGCTCTTTCAAGTAAGAAACTTACAAAAATTGCACATCAACTTTGTTGTAATGAAGATGAAGACCTCTAAGGTCCCACCAGGTGTGCCAAAACTATTAGTACAAATCTACAACACCCCCTAAATGGCCTTCAGATCTATAGTCTAGAATTGGGTCATTTAGTGTGATTACACAACATTGAGTTTTCTCCAAGGTGTGGGACCTTTCAAGGTGAGAAAACTCTCTAGAGAAATTTGGTTCTTACCCCTTTATTTAGGTGTATGCATGAATTTTGTAGAGGTTCAATGCTAAATCCTACTCTAGATTCCAAGGAGACAGAGTTAAAAGATGCAAAAGGAAACAAAACTAAGTAAAAAATGGTGATACACCAAAGGAGTGATGGACCTCTATTTTTTTAAATAGACACACATTATAAGAATGCAACACTAGAAAATGCACAAAATATCAAAAATGTAATGAAGGATCAGAAGGAAACAATAAATGCAAGAAAGGATTGAAAATTCATTCACAGAGCATGCTTTATCATTCCCCTGTTTCTGATACGATGCATTACAATGGAAAGGGGAGGCAAAAAAAAATGTATTGAAGTTCCAATGGGAGGCCTGGAACTCTAAAAATTCATGTGCCAAGGGGAAAAAGGGAGTCTGCTAGAACAAAAATGTCCCAACATTACAAAATGAGCCAAAACTAGATTTTATCGATGAAGCAGAACAAAGAAAGGAGGAGAGAGAACACGGGATCAAATCGAATTCAATCTGGTTACACCCACCAATCAAGATCCATCCATTAAAAAAATTGAAAGGGCACCCTCAAAAATCCATTTTTTCAGATCTGCATTCGGCCATGCTGGAGAAGAAACGAATGCCATACTTCATCAATTTTGGTGGTTGGGGGTCGGTTCTACATTTTTTCCCGTGCCAGAGACATTTCTTCAATTTTCTCCCACCAACTTTACCATCAAAACTCAAAATTGAAATAGTCCATGGTGTGGAGAATTTCAATATCTTTCCAATGATACCAAAATTGATGAAAATCCAAGCTCTGGATCGAAAGATATGACCCTTCTGCGGCCAAGATTTGGGCAAAAAATGGTGAAAATTAGGGCAAAAATTTGGGTTCGTGGGCAAAATTCACCCTTTTTCCCTCTTTTTTCAAATTATGAAAATTTACCAAAAAATCTCCACTAGCCCCACTTCTATGATGACACATGGCACTTCCCTTTGCTGATTGGATCACGCGGACCTCAAAAGAACATTATGCCTCCTTTTTCCTTGCCTAAGGTAAATTTTTCAAAAGTACTCCCACCGGCCCAACCTCCGCTTCGCTGACTGTGGACTTAGACATCTAATTGGAACCTTTCATAGATGCGGGTTACTTTAGTTTATTTTTCTCCTTTGAATTCTTCAGAAAAAGGGAAAAATTTGCTTTTTTTTCCTAAATGCTCGCCTTGATCCTTCCACCTGTCTCATCAAATTTGACTGTAATATGCGGCCATGTGAATCCATAAGTTTTTATCCTGCAAAAGGGACCTTAGTGCCAAAAATTTTCATCCTTTGCCAACTCCCTCCCCTCTGTGGGCCCACGGACCCATTTTTGACCTTTGTGCCTTTTAGTCAAAAGGGCTAAGTATCTCAAGTTTTCCGCTCTCCACCTCCGCTAATCTGCCTTGACATGTGAAAAATTTCTTAATTAGCTCCGCAGGCCTGCATCCTAGGGTAAAATTTGCACTCCAAACTCCACCGAGCCATAACTCAAAAATTACAAGGAGTTAGGAGGACTTCTTTACCTTTCTGGAAAGGGGAAGAAATATCCTATCTGATGAAGCCATCTCTAGGAAATTTTGAGTGCTTTAAAGTTGCAAAAATCTGCCTGCAGCAAAAGGAAGGAAGAATGAAGGCAAGTTAACCAAAACAAGCATGGGTTTATTTTGGATAACAGGATTGATTGAGGATGTAATGGTCATGGCTGAATTCTATGAATATCATGTCGATTTTAAGATCTTATAACCTAAAGCTTAGAGAATGGGATATCCATTTATCTTAGGAATACCCTGGTTCCATATGAGGGAACCTCGCATATATTGACTATTGGATCAGGAAATCAATTACCATTTTAAATGGTGTTTTTCTCCCATTATCATATAGACTACATCCTTATATCTTCATGCCAAAACCCTATGTGTATGATTTCCAACATGTGTCGGTAGATTCATTGAGATCCTAAAATGGCATCACATCCACCTAGCATTGTAGTGGAAAAAGACATGTCAAAGAAAATAATATGAATCCCCCAATGAAATATGATTGTCTGATGATACTTTAGGATCCATTATAGGGCAATGGTAATTAGCACTGAGGCTATGGAATCATTGGAACTTCAAAGATATAGAACAATAATAGACTAAATACAGTAAGTTTTTTTTTACCCTTGGTAAGTGACATTTCCAATAAAGTTATTGTAATGCTACCTAAATGCAATTAAAATGTGGAATGTGCAGTCAATTTTTTAAAATAACTTTTTACCAAGATCATGGTCTCTGAGGGGGTGGTGACTCTTTACTACATGGTGTGAAGCTCATATCTTTCCCTTGAGAATCCTAGGGTGATTCGTCAAATGACAAATTTCTTCATTATTAAGACCTACCTAAGCATCTTCCCAGTTGTCTAGTTTGGAAAGTGATTGACAATGTAGTAGGAGGTACACTTTTTTTTCCATGCTACCAATGGCCCCTGACTGAGGGTTGTAATCACAATGTTGAGGAAGCATTCCAAGGCCTTTCTCTTGGGATGTATCCTACTATGAAGGGGATTCAGTCCAATCATCTACACTCACCATATCTACACTGAGGATTTTCTTCAGATAAGACAGCCACCATGAGAGCACGTTGAACTACTAGATATCTCAATGACATAGTAAAACTATAAGGTCGACATATGTGTTATGAAGGTTTGATTCTTCTATCCTATATTTGTCCATAGCCCAATGGCTATCACCATCAGTGGTAGTTCCTATGTAAACATTTTGAATTGTGAGCAGATCTGTCCTAGACTATGAGGAAACTTAATGATAACAACTCTTGAAATACTACTTTCATCTGACAATACTTCTATGTGATTATCCAATCTCTTACAATCTTCATCTGATGACTATAGAACCAATCCTCCTTCTTAGATGGGGTTTAGTGACCATTCTTATGAAGTCATCATAAGAACTAGGTCCAAACTGTTTCAGAAAAAGGGATGTAACCCATGGCCACTTTGACTTTCATCATAGAGTACATTTTAAATACCAAGTAGTACCATTTTAGGGATTCTTTGTAATGCACTTATTACTTTGGAAAGAAGTAGATTAGGAACCATGTTCATGATGTAGGTATTTTAGATACTGAATGAATTGAACTCTTCCTGATAAATCCACCTAATTGGATTTGTACCATTGAATCGACTTTTGAAAAATCAGTCTTAATACCAAACTTGACACAGTATTAGAGAAGATGAAATGCGCAGCATTCAAAATTGAACTCGGTATGGAGCTTCTTAGTGAGAATGGAATTTTGTCTGGTTGAGTCCTTGCATCAATCTATGTGATCTTAGGACAGTATGTTCCTGCCAAACGAATGGTGATTGACTTCCAAAAAATTTTTTAGTGATTACATCAAATGCCTACCCCATTAGAATCAGACTAACATAAATGATGCTTTCTTATCATGATAAACATTAATCAATGTATTGGATGGTTCGATTAATTAATTCTAAAGTAGGGGAATAATGCATTTTATCCTGTGTTGAATTCATGTGGATTAATGAATAAGGTCTTTTTCCAACTAACTGGTCTCCTGAAAATATAGCATGGTGCATGTATGCAAGGTTATCATAGAGATTCATGACAGCCACCAATACAAGGTCTTCACAGGATCAATAATTGGACGTGGTATACTTTCCATATTCACATTGAAGCATCTAGTACAACCATGGGAATTGTAATCTTGGACAATCATATGAATAAGCCTAGAAAGGCTAATGTTGTTGTTGAATTTCTCTCAAGATTGAATGTTTCAAGTATGAAGGAGAACCTATACCACTATGGAAAAGGAAAACTAGAGTTGGTTGATTATACTGCCAGAATAAATTCAGACATCACATTACTGGATACAATATCTTTGATTATACTGGATTAATCGGCCAGAAGATATTTAAGTGAAATTTGTAAAATAGTTAATAGGGTCCTAGGATCACTATGTTCTTACTATAGGTGGTTTCAGGAATGTTTAAGGTTGAACATTCCTTGATATACCCAAAGGTACATGAGGCCCAAATTTGTTTTGGTGTCAGTACGAGGCCTGGTATTGGGGGCCTACCCCCTCACTTCACGGTCCCACAGTGAGAAGAAATTTGGGTTCTTAGCCAATGATACCGACAACTAAGTTGATTATAGTTATCCAAAGCACTGAGTCAATTTTCCATGGATGAACACTTGTTTATAATATCAATTAGCACACCTTACCATGGTTTGATAATATTACTAATTATCTAACCTACGAGGGAATTTTCCAATTTATTTTACAAGAAAAGAAAGCGACAAATATTATTTTGAAACTAATAGTGCAACTTGTACAGTGGTGTAATGGAATTTGAGTTCAAATTTGGTCTTGATAAGAGTTCTTCGCATAGGTTTGTTCAGGGAGGATGAGGTGTATGACATCATTAAGAGCTTTACATGATGAGCCTAGGGGGGAGGACAATATTTATTTAAGAGGAATAGTCGAAAACATTGTTAGAGCTGGGTACTACTGGCCTTCACTATCACAAGAATGTCAAAACAATACATCTGGTAATGTGGTTCATGTCAAAGAATGAGGAAGCGCTACTTTGTCCACTGGAAATACCCCTCAATTCTTCAATTGGTCTGTGAGGACCATTTTGAGAAAAGAGTGAATTTATTTTGTTGGACCAATATGATCCCCCCGTCCTTATGGTAAAAGAGTACCTATCGTGTGTGCACTGATTATGTCACAAAATGGGGTAGAAGTTCATGCCCTCCCTTCTACCAATGAAGAAGTTGTTACCTGACTTTCTTGTACCATAGGATCATGCTAGAGATTTGGAGCACCTTCAATAACCATAGTCTATCTGACCAAGGACCTTAGTTCATGTCTAACATGATTGAATCTTTCTTGAAATCTACCAAATCAAGCACCAAAATTTTTCACCATATCACCCCCAATCTAATGGGTAGGTGGAAGACACCAACAGAGAACTTGAGAACATTCTAACCAAAGTGGTCAATTCAGACAGAAAAAATTGGGTACCAAAACTCCCAGAGGTGGTTTGGGATTACAATACAACCTGGGAGACCACTACTTGTTTCTCCCAATATGAACTGGTATATGGGAAGAAGCCATTATTACCCATTGAATTCTAATTATAAACTTGGAGGATAATAATGGAAGTTGGCATTGATTTGGACAAAGCACAATATGAGAGAGAAAAACACCTAAACGAGATGGATGAAATGCATATGGAGGAACAACAACAAATTGATATTAGTCAACATCAAAGAAAAGTGTGGCATGATACTCATATCAAATACGATAAGTTCATTGAGGGAGATTGGGTCTTACTTTTTGACTCAAAGTATCAACATTTTAAGGGAAAGTTGAGGACAAGAGGATTGGGACCATACTAGATCAAAAACATGTTTGATAAACAATCTACGTGATTATTGCAAATTGATGGAGATATAATAAATCTTATTTTGAATGGACATAGATTAAGGATGTATCAGCATCCTTTGGATAAGGAAACCTTCAACAAAGATATGTTGTTATGTGAGGAAATGGATTGAGTGGAGGATCTCAGCTCCTCCTATTAGGAGTAATTGTTTTTTAATTTGAATAGAGGAAGATGATCATGATTTCAATCTTAGTCTTATAGTTAGATGTTTTGTGTTCAATGAGGCAGAAATATTCATTATTTAAATGAACACTAATCACATTTTATCTCAGAGTGCAGGATGTGGAAAATCTACAGATATCAGGAAGCTAAGTAGGAAAGGGTAAGTGTATTTTACTTCACTATGGATATTTACTTCTGAAGAAATTCCCCTTTGCATGTACTTAGCATGATTAAATCACTAAAAAATGTTCAATGCATTTATTATGGATATCATTACAAATATTAAGGTACTGAGTGGGGTGCAATGAGTCATAATTACCAAGGAAACCGCATGTGTCGAATTACTACAAAAAGGATGCACTACTTTTTAGGAGGGACACGTGGCATTACTATTCAAGATGATTGGATATGTGTCATACCATACATTAAAACTTCTCATGCATACCTAGTCATGTCAACTTTTTACGTCACTAAATTTTACACTGACTATAGGAAATTAAAACATTTTGGTGTATTTCAAATTGTGACTCACTTATCGCTTCTTGTTGTTACTTTTTGCATCTAAACACAATCTTGTCTTTCTCTTTTCCACTTCCTGGATTCGTCTACACTATGGGGCAAAGGGAAAAATATGAACCAGTTTCTCCAAACCCATTACTATAGAATGCTGCAATTTCCCAAGTATTTTATGATGTCCGTTGGATGGAACTCATTAGGAAATTTGAAGGCTTTGATGAAAATTTGGTGGATGATTTCATGGTAAATTTTTAAGCCACCTACTCACACATTGGGGGAAGAAAGTAGAAATAAATAGTTGGGTTTTTTTCTAAATTGTCTAGGTTATCAGATTTTGGTCTAAAAGTTATGAAAAACGTTCCTCTTAAGGACCTAATTCCAATGTTTCATGAGGATGGTGAATATTTTCTAGAGGTAATCCTTATCTCTAATGTTTTTCAGAAGGGGATTAGGAGAGAAAGTTTCCCTGGCATTTGAAAAGAAGTAGCTAAGTGGGTCAATAGATACTTCATCTGTGACATACAAACATCGGTTATTGGTGGGGAATCACTCAAATTCTAATTCATTTAAAGCATGGCTACGTAAACCCTACACTCAAGGTAAATTTACCTAAATATTTAGCTGATGTAGTCATCAAGGTGGGAAAAAAACATAATAATGGAGGTGATAAGGCAGTGCTAAAAAATCTAAGGCTTATTCAATTGCTCTGCTTACATCAAGTTTTCTACAGACCAAAGAAAGGATAGAAAAATAATTGCAAGGGAGGGTTCCCAACCAAGGAAAATAAAAAAGGAGCCATTTTCCATTGTTTGACCCAAGCTCAATTCAGCTTCTCGCCCTTCATAGGAGAATGTGGAGGAGCCTGGTAGTCAAGGGAGACCATTCTCTACATGTTACAATTCTAAGTGTAAGATCACTTTGCCACTTTGTTCTTCTATTTTGTTAAGGCTAAACCAGTCCTGTAACTTGCACAGACCTAGGAGTTCCCATCTAGAAGTTTTTGACGATGATTCTACTCCCATTCAAGAAGATAAGGAAAGGGCCAGTACCACAACTGTCCCTATTGACCAATCTCAAGACATTGCATTCACCACAACTATCCCTGCCACAGAGAGCTCTGATATGCTTGCATCTTCTAAAATCCACTCAACATCTCCATAAAATACCCTAAGTACCTGAAACATAGACCTCAACACCAAAACTTGTTGCGATGGAGATTGGCATCCATGGATTATGTGAAGGATATGTACTAAATTTTTATTTGGTAGAAATTACCTCTCTTAAGAAAAAATTGAAAGGTATTCAAGAAACGCATTTATCTTTGAAAATTGCATTCACACATAGAATAGTCACCAAATTTAGAGAAATTATTTCTTTACAAGTAGAAGTTAGCAGCCTCAAAAGACAAAAATATATAGGCCTTAGAGTTTTGGATGATTTCAATCAATTATCTCTTCAAAATAAATAACTAAGAAAGCAAAAAAAATAAATTAATGGAAGATATTGAGGCCAATAAAAATGATAAAATGAAGTTACAATCTCTTTTAGACTCTATTTTTCCTTTGGTTTGTAAACTCCCGGTCTGTAGGAAACCTTCTTCTACCTATAGTATGTTTTTTCAAGAACAATTTTACTCTTGGAAGTTATTGAGATTATGTAGTCAAGAACCTTATGAATCGCTTGATGGTAACAACTTTCTATCAATTTATCAAGGCATTCCCCCTAACATACAAAATCAGCTATGTGAATTCTACCTCCACAATATGCTAGTCACCAATGTTCCTAACTTCTTTATTAACCTGTTTGTGGGATATTTTTAGTTACAAGCGTTCCAGTAACTACTTAGGAATCAGATTGTGTGGGGAGAGAAAATGGAAATTTTCAATCAAATAGCTCACACCATCAGTTTTTACATTAGGCCTACTCATCAAAATGATGTGGCCATGAGAAATAATTTCATATCTCTTTACTATCAGGTTGGTATTGGGGGATAATACTTCCAAAGTTCTATTGAAATGTGTACATGATTTTGAGGCCTATAGTCAATAGCCAAAAAGGTAGGATTTTGATAGAAGATGGGATACTTTAAGTTTACCCCTTGAAAAGGAGATAGGTTATCTCTCCTAAAAATTTAAGTTGGAGTATGAGATGATGTGATGCAATCATCATAATAATTCAGCAACTATTAGAAAAGAATGACAATAAAATACCATGATGAATGGGTAGGAATGTTGGTGAGGCCACTTCTTCTCTTGAGTCCAACTACAACCTGGAAAAATAATGTTTCCCAATCACATGAGAGTTTCACAGCTTGGGTAGAATTGATTTCAAACACTCAAGGATGTAAGGAAACTAGAAAGCAATATGCCGATCAATTTGAGGAGTAAGACATGGCTCAACAGCTTGGCCAAAGGGTAGTAAAAAGATGAGGTGCATTGGGACATGCAATAGGTAAAGTACAAGGGATATGATGAGTACATTATTTGACTAATTTATATCATTTGTATGATTGATAATTTTTCATTTAAACAAAATTTACTAGTGCATGGATATGCTTTATTATGGTTATATCTTAGTGAGTTTAATGCATTTTCCTTGCTCTTGTTTAGAAACTTGTGAAACCGTATAACTTCCTACTAATTTACTTTATGATTGAAATGTGGTAATGTGAATAGGATAATAACTGCCAGTTTTGGAGTGTTGTTAAGGAGCCCGAGTCTAGAGTAGTTATGTATTCATGGAGGACTTTTTCCATTAACGGCCTATATAGATGGGTCTTGTTTCTAGCAAGTTAAATAGGATTTTATGAACCTTAATCAATTTTTTTTAGTGGAAGAACTTAGTTCCTATCATTTTTGCATGATATGTAACTAACTGTGTCTATATAAAGACATCTTCTTAAGGAACAATTTAGTAGTTGGATAATTTTAATAAGCTGCAATATAGTTCATAACAGTTAGTGTTTACTTTTGAGATGCACAGAATATGTCATAGAACTTATTTGAATCAATATAAGTGGATATTGTTAAGATCACCTCTATCCCAAGGAAGATCAAGGGACCACTCAACCAAGGCGACTGGAGGATATTTACGTTTACGCATAAATGTGGTTTTCTGATAAGTCATAATTTTCTCAAATTCTCTATCGCAATTTCAATTTAGAATGTGTTTTTTCTTTTATGCAATTTCAATTCAAAGTGTGTTTATTTCATTCATCACAATTTATATTTAGAGTTTTTATTTCGTTCTATCAAATTTCAATTCTATGTGTGTGTGTGTGTGTGTATTTGGATTCAATTAAATTAATTTGGTGTGTGCATTATAATCCTATCTTAGTAGTTCTATTAAATGCATTTCACTATAGCAATTTCATTTCTGTAGCTTAACATTAAGTTTTTGTAGATTAGCAGAAAATAAAGGGAGATCTAACACAAAATCCCCCCAAAGAAAGACCATAACTAATTATATAGAGCTTCATTGCATAAATCGTTGGACACAAAGCCTTGGTTTTATAATGACACTAGCAAAAGAACCTATTTGTTAAATGATTGGAGACCACAACGATCCATTAGAGTGATGTCATTGTGAGGAATGAGGATTAATGAGGCTGATGGGGTCAAGTTCCCATTGTGATAACATCAATAAATTCTAAACAGGTTGTAGGGCTTAGATTGGAAGGTGAGTAAGGTAGGAGTGTTGTAGATATTTGACGCATTTCTTAACATATACACAATAATATTGATTAAGTATTGTCCAATAATATCTTATCTATAGGACAGATTTAGTCACAACAAAAACCATAAAATTTTCCACCACATATGACATCATGGAATTCTTACATATATTTTGTGGATTCATGAGATTTGAGGCATTGAAGTAAGAGGCCATAAAACCCCGCATTTGTAAAGGATGTTTCCTAAAATGAAATATCATTTAGCGCATTGTAGAAATAATCTTTAATCATTTTTAGATAGATTGGTTGGAATTTTAGATTGAGAAAGATAGTCATAGAATTGATTGTACCAAATATCTGATTGATTATTTTTGACAAGATTAATAGAAGATATTTTGTTGTTATGGGATGGATGATTTATTCTATGCACAAAAATGAATAACTTGGAATATTTTGTAGATAAGTGGATAAGAGATGTGATGTAAGCCATAGTATCTATGAATTTAATGGATGATCAATGAACTATCTAGATTATATACTGATCAAAGGATTCTAGGATGAATTCAATAATGATTTCTATATTTTTGTAAAAATTGATTCTTACATTGATAATTTACTTTGATTTTATTGATGATAAGTTGGGAGTCTCCATAGATGTCAATGACTGTAACACCAAACATAATAGTAGTTTGGAGACCCATACTGAGGGCATATTACTCAGCCATGTTATTGATGCAAAATTTAGTTTGAAAGAGAGTGGAATATCAGCCCCCCAAGGAGGTATGATGATGATACCAGCACCTCCCCCTACGACACTTATAACCACCAAAGAAGAGTTTCATTTTAAGGGGAGTTTTATTATTGATCGATAGCATTGAAAAAATCATCTAGAAGTTATTCATGAGGTTATTGATTATTAAAATGGGGAGTTAATGTGAGTGTTCAATGATGGCTTTCCCCTTGATATATTTCTATAACATGAATTCTACATGAAATTCAATCATAAGAATAAGCCATCGATTGTTGTAATCATTATGATATGGTTTGGAATGCATAGCTTTGAGAGGATTGAAAATGGTGATGACATAATTCTTATGATTAAGGAGGTAGTGCCCGAAATTTAGAAGTTACAAATTACAAAGTGGAACATAACATATATCCTTTAGTGTAACAAGTTTAATATTTGTGAAGAGTGTGGATTATATAATAGATGACATGATTTTTACCATTCTCATCTCAATGTGTTAGCATAGAACCCATGATATGGTTGGTGGAACTATTTTTTGAAATCTTCAAAAGCCTTTTGACATTTATGATCCCACTTGAAATGGACATCCTTTCGAAGTAGATGATGACAATAATCTGAAAGTTGAGAAATGAAGAAATAGACAGAGTGGAGTCTACCTTGAAGACTACAAAGTTGTTTGATATTGGAAGGAGGGGGATTCTAGATGATGACATTGATTTTATCATAGTCTACTTTAATACCCCTAATAGATATGATAAATCCTAAAAATTTTCTAGTGAGAACACTGAATATGTACTTGGCCAGGTTAACGTGTAGAAATTATTGAATAAGGAAGCAAATGATGATGTCGAGGAAAATGATATGGTCATTTTTGGTGCTTATATTTACCTAAAATATCATCAACGTATTATTCTACAGTCCTATGGATGAGGTTATGGAATATATAATTCATAGCTTGTTAATAAATGGCCCCTATTGTTCCTTAGATCAAAGGGAATAACATGCTAGGAAAAGGTCCCTAAGGGGGTAATGAAAAATGTCTTATGTTGGTCATTAGTCATGATAAAGATTTCATTGTACCCAGAATAAAAATCCATAAGGGATAGGATTTCATGGCCTTTCGTGAGGTCAAAAGGCTAATCGATGATAGGAAGAAGGAAGTCATCTTTAAGATAAGCGAGATTGAGATCTCATAAGACTGTGCAGATCTGTAAATTTCCAAAGGCTTTGGTTATAGTTACAATTTCAGAAAACCATTATGGATAGTCAATGGGTAGGATAAAATTAAGAGAGAATAAACATTTTTAACTCTTCTTTGTTGAGAAGGGATACATGAGGGTACATCCAACATAGATTTATTTTAATAGGTCTAGTGTTATGGATAATGACAATGTTGTGGATGATGATGTTAGGTCCAATACCTATGATGTCATTTTATGACTATATGAAGGCCTACTTGTGGTTGGGAAGAATGGTGATGAATTATTTTAATTATTTCAAATCTAAAGATTGACTAACTTTGACTACGTGAGCTTCTTAAACATTCCCTATGTTGACATCGATGATGGATTCATTAAGGAGTATTGATTTATCAATTGGTAGAGTATTTTAAAGATAATGGTCCTCTTCTCCCATGTAGGATATGATGGATTCATCATTATAGCATTGAGGAATGTGGATGGTAGGGGAG
The DNA here is from genome assembly GCA_019776745.2 of Taxus chinensis. NCBI lineage: Eukaryota > Viridiplantae > Streptophyta > Pinopsida > Cupressales > Taxaceae > Taxus > Taxus chinensis. Next base: position 690,519,211 of record CM034152.1, read on the forward strand.
GCTCCCTCTATCATTTCAGGTAATACTAACGGAAGGGTCTTAATTTCATCATTAGTTAGGAAAGTGAGTGGTCCTAAGGTGATCACATTGATTTAAAAAATATAGGATGAATAGATATGATGTCATTTGCATTGAAGTAGTCATCACATGAAGATGATGGCTCTATTTCAGCTATGGATCCAGGTGTGGTGGTTTTGAAGGCATCCAGGGAAGCATTGTGGAAACCTAGCATGAATTTCTTATGAGGTTTTCGAGACTGGAAAAAATAACAAGTAATATATAATTTGTTTGTAACATCTTAAGCTAAAAAATCTTCTTAGGCACAATGATGAAGATAAAATTATGTGAAGTATTTATTATATAAAAATGAGAATTTGTATGTGAAGGGTCTAGCGTGACATTGATTGTCATAGTTTGAGGAAGGATGGTCAATCCCTCATGTTGGTATCCAAATTTGTTCTCCTTTTCAAGCTGAGAAACATCACAGATTTGGCACAGAGCTTAGAGATAGATAGATCATGAAGTATGTCATTTTGTAGCTGGGGATTAGATCTAACTAGCCCTTTATCACTTGGATTTGTGGAGAGATGGATAACACCTTCAAGAGGATTTGACCTATCCTCACTACTTTAGGTCATGCCTTTTGACCAAGGTGAGAGGACCTGTAGTGTAACCCCTTTTTTGATGAAGGAGATGGAGATATACTTTTTTTGCACAGATTTTACAAAGAAAACATTGGGAAAGTATGGTCAATACTCCATAATTTAACTCTCAAGAGTTGTCACTTCTAAAAGATGGTGATACTTTCAAAACTAGGCTAAGGTTACTAAAGACACTATGGGATCCTGATTGTTTTGCATATTTTAGTGAATGGATTTTGTTCCTTTGTTGATATACAAGGCAAATAGGTGTAGTTCAGGATGGATTCATGGTTTTTGAATAATTTTGGTGGGAGGTTAAATAGGATAAACTTGATTATACCATATCTCTGAGACACTTCACAACAATGGACAACTCAACAACTGAAAACTTCATAATAGTAAAGATGTTCCTTCAACTAGAAGGTTTCCTTCAATGAAGGCCTAGATCAGCACATTTTCACATAATATTTGAGAATCTAGCACGAAGGGCTCAGAGCTAAAAGACTTAATTAAACACCAAAATATCTCATCAAACATGTCATAAGATACACCCAAATTATTATAGATAGTTTCTTTAGTAACAAATAACAGTGGAATGATTTTAAATTTATTTATCACATCACAAGATGAAGGCTCTTCCTTAAATGTAATTACAAATGCCACGTACACTATCATAGGGATGAGATCCTATGTGATTTCACATAGATTTCAATGTAAGATTGTAATAGGAACAAGAAAAACTACTTGCATACATTCTAAAACAAAGCAGACACTAACTTATCCAAGATTGACACAAATTAATTTTAAAATTTTTTAAATTCATTAGTAGGGGAAATTTTCTAGAGTAATCTCAGTGCTCGTCAATGGCTATACATCTGTAACCAACTTGACATGATAGAAAATCTAACACAAAGGAAATTAACCAGGTATCTCAGATGGGTTTCTCAGAATACAGCGTTTCTCAAAATTTTCTTATGTAAATTTAATCCCTAACCATTTACAAGAGTGTTCTCATTGCATTCATACATTTTTCTCACTCAATATTCCCCCCTAAAAGAGAAGAATATTCAAGGGACCTTTTCTTGTTACCAATTCTCCTTAGAAAGTGATGTTTAAAAAATTTACATCTAAAAAGTTGCCAAGTTAACCAATTATGAACTGATCACACTTCATGGGCCCTTGACTAATGACTAGGATGTCATGCCACAACTTTTGGGCAATCCTTCTAATCATCCTAATTCTATCATGTGAGAAATACCCTTTTGAATCATTTTTTGGAGGCTCTACACAGCAGGATATGACACGTAATCCTTTTCTCTCTTGAGGAAAAACCTTTTTCATCTTTTCTCACCTGCAACTTTCATCATTTCATCCATTTCCCTCTCTTTCCTTTGGCAATTCTGCTCAACATCCATCTTCTCTGGTAATTCTCATTTTTACAAGTTCCTGAGCAATTCTAACTTCAAAATATTGACCTTAACAAACCTTGGACTCACAAATTAAGTTCTGAATCCATTCAATGGCACTTTACAAACAAAGATGATAAGGAATTTCATTAAAAAAATGATGAAAAATAGTGCGTATTCACATCTCCAGGAGTCTTAGAGAAAAAATGGCAGAAAAAAATAGGTAAAATGCATAGAAATCATTGATTCTGCCCCTTCTCTACTTTATATTATAGCCATCCAAATGTTTCCTTTGTGAAAATACAAAGGATAATTACAGGGGCAAGTTTCCAAACAAGCGTGGGCCTTTAACCTTCCCTGGTCCCAAGAAAATGCCTTTCGGCCTTTGAAAAGTCTCAACAAAAAGGAGCCAGCGGAAGCCTCCACGTGTTACCTTGGCACACCTTTGATATGGTCCCCAAAAGTGGAGACCCTGAACAAGTTCAGGCTCACTACGTGTCTCATTCCGGAAGAGTTGTTAAAAAATTTGAAGGATCAATGGAAGGTGTCATGTGTCTAGGGTCCATGACAATTTTCCTTCGCCGATGAAAAGTCCAACCAAAGGAAGAGTGAGTGGAAGCCTCCAAGTTTCCTCTTGGTGCTTCTTCAAAATAAAAATTTGGGGCCGGTCCCCAAATAGGGTGTGGTCCCTCCACGTGTCCCAGGCCTTAGAAAATTTCTTTGAAAATTTAAAGTATAGAGCGGAGTTAGCGGAAGCCTCGACATGTCTCCCTATCATAATTGTTAAGGTGGGACCCTGAGGCATATCCTTAAATGAGTGTCAGCCCTCCAAATTTCTAGGTCTACTAGAGCTACACCGGCCACATGAAGAATTTGTCTAAGTCTCGGCACTGGCAGCAGAAACCTCTATGTGTCTTGCTGGCACAACTCTAAGGCCAAACCAAAAAGTGAATTTTTAGATGAGTGCTGGCCCTCCACATGGACAAGTTTTGAGTTGAAGCAATCCTTAGAGTTTTCAAAGAGACCCACCAAGCTGCATCTAACCAGAAAGGGCCATGTTTCCATAGATGTTGAGATGTGAATTTTATGAGGAAAAACACAACCATCAAGCCATAAAATGTAGGAAAATCATCATTTTAGTTCCTTGAAATGAATCCTTCTTTAAGGATAGAGAATTTGGAAATGATATAAGGCCTAAATATGATCCTTTGAGTCGTATCCAATCACATTTCCATAGATATTTGGGACAAAAATGACAGGGACAAAAAAATGTGACTGTAGAAAATGGAAGGAAGGGAAAAACATGAGTTTTCACCCAAGTTACAGATTCTTTCTCATGGACAAAGGAAATGAAGTTTTTTTTTTTGGAATTTTAAATGATCCTCGACCAAGGAAGGAACTGATCATGTCAACCAAATGGGGGAAAAAGTTTTTATGCATCAATACGGGGAGATAGAGAACATGACATAGCCTGCAAACTGGAGAACTTTAAGGATAAACGAGGTGAGATCAATTTGAGCACCAACATCGGCTCCGACTCAGGGATGGGTAAATCCCTATGAATGTCATAAGAACAAATAGAGAAGACCAAGTGCTAAAAACATCCATTGGGTAATGAAGTCAAAGAATAAGCTTGCAGAGCAGAGAAACCATAACCATCCTCTAAAAAACGAATCGAGAAACAAGCAAAACCAGGTCACCAAGGAACAGAATGAACAACAAACACAAAATCATAACGAAAACAAAGAACTATATACTATATAATGGAGTATACCTTGATTATGAGAAATCAATCAAAGAAATGCTTCAAATGCCTTCCATTAATGAACAATTCAAGTAGTTCCCCATCTACATCTTTTACGAAGAAGGTATTTTCACCAATTCGACTATCAATTTAATAAGGGCCCATCTATAATGCATCAAATTTACCTTGCTTTCCCTTATCTTCATGTCTACTATCCCATAGTAGCACAAGATTCCCAATGCTAAAATCTCTTGGAGTCACCTTTTTGTCAAATAACTTCTTCAACTTTTCTCTGAACTTCACATGCCACTGATAGGATGCCCTTCTTTCTTCATCTAACTCAATAATCTAATTGATTCGAGCATCATATGGACTAACTTCTTGATTCTTCAATTTGTTGAACAAACTGAAATGAAAGACAATTTCAAATGAAGGGGAAAAAAAGATTGAGTTCCATATACCAACTCAAATGGTTTTTTACCAGTAGCTCTTTTGACATTGATTCTATCAGCCCAAACAAAAAACTTTAGTTGCTCACCCCCACTTCTTTTTTTCATCTCCAAGGTTCTTCTAATGATCTTTAACAAGTTTTTATTGTTGGACTCATCTTTTCTATTTCCTTGGGGATTGTAGTTAGAAGCATATGTCAAATTGATTCCATACTCTTTGCACATTGCCACCAAAGGCTTGGCTTTGAAACTTATGGCATTATTAGTAACAATTTTAACTAGCACTCCAAATCTGTATATGATTTGATTCAACATGAAGTCCATGATAACTTTGTGTGTTTCTTTCTTGGTGGGGATTACTTCCACCCACTTATTGAAATAATCAGTGGCTACAAGAATCCATTTATGACCAACACTGGAAGGATCATAAATTTCCCCAATGAAATCCATTCACCATCGTCTAAATGGGGCTTCAAATGACACAGGATGCAAAGGAAGGGAGCCTGAATTTTTCATTCTTCCAGAAAAATGTTGGCAAATTTCACATTTCCTAACCAATAGAGTTGTATCTTTGAAGAGATTTGGCCACCAATAACTAGCCCTCAAGATTTTATGTTATGTAACTATTACAACAAAATGTCTCCCACAAACTCCTCCATGGAGATCAACAATTATTTTGGGGGCCTCATCTTCAGATAACGCATGCTCAATAGGACTCCCTCGGGTTTATTCCAAGCTAACCAAAGATCAGTAATGACATATTTTTGAGAGGCTATACTTAAAAGATCTTTTCTGATTTTTACTCAAATATTCAGGGGAGCATAGATGTCTGAGATAAAATATTATATCCTTGTACCATTTAGATCTTGCCAAATTTTCAAGGACATCCACCCTTTCTCCTTCTTCTTCATTCATCTCAATAGTCTACAAGTTTCTATCAGCCATAAGCTTAGGTAGGACTAAACCTATTACCAAATTCATGGTTTGGATATCCATGTCATATTCCTGCAACTTGTTCATCCATCTACATATTTTTGTTGAGACATCCATCTCTGATAAGATTTCTTTCGCCATGGTGTTGGGAACATAAGGAACAACTTTAGAGGTCAAGATGTAGGTTCTGAAAACCTTTGTTGCTTCCACCAAGGAAAACGCTTTCTCCTCCATGATGGCATACTTCAACACAGCTCCTTGCAATGCCTTATTGAAAAAATAAATTGGTCTCTAAGCCCCTTCATCATCCTTCTGCAATAAGACAGATGAAATGGTTTTTTCTGAAACAAAAGAAAACACTTGAAAAGGATTTTTGTAATTTGGAGCTGCCAGAATAGTGGCATGCTTTAGTGCTTCCTTGATCCCATTGAAATCTTGAATGGAATCTTCTTCCCATTTGATAACTTGGTCCTTCTTCATCATGTTAGTAATGGGGTTTCTCAGCTCAACAAAGTTACCACACAAAAATATTTTGATAAATTTTATTTGTTGAAAGAAGGATTGAATTCCCTTCTTAGTTCTTGGAATTGGAACCTTGCCTGATGGCTTCCACTCGCTCTGGATCATACCACGACCCCTTCCTTTGATACAATGTGACCAAGAAGATTTGACTTTTGCACTCCAAAGTGGCACTTCTTGGGATTCAATGATATGGCATACTCTTTACTCCTTATCAGCATTCTCTCCAAGTGTTGCAAGTGATCATTTCTTTTTCTGGAAAACACAATTACATCATCTTGATAAACAACAATGAATTCATTACTATTACCAGGAAATTCTACATCCATTACTCTTAGGAAATTTTCTCTAGCTATCATTAAGCCAAAAGGCATCCTGGCATAGACATAAATTCCCCAAGGAGTAGTAAAGGAAGTCTTTATTCTTTCTGACTCATTCACAACAACTTGATTATAGCTAGAGAAACCATCTAGAGTGGATAACAATTCAAAACTAGTTACCAATTATAGCATATTCTCCATGTTTGGAAAAGGGTAATTATCTTTCAATGATGCTTTATTCAGGTTCATGAAGTCTACGCATAACCCTATATCACCATTCTTTTTTCTTACAGGCACTAGGTCTGTAACCCAAGATGAGTATCTTGTGAGCATAATGATCCCTCCATCCCTCAACTTTTTCAATTCTTCTTGCATCTTCAAAGAAACGATCAGATTGATGGGCCTCTTTTTTTGCTTGAAAGACCTGACATTATATTCAAGTTGAATTTCATGTTGGAACAAATCTTCCCTGTATGCTTTTAACTCAGAGTAAGAACAAGCTAGGTAGTCTTGATATTTTTTCAACAATTGAACATAGGAATGCTTCTCTTCCTTCATCAGACTACTTCCTAACCATATTTTACATGTTTTTTCCTTTGTTCCTAGGTCGTGCTCTTAGAACACATCTCTTGAAACTGACATACTTCTTTTAATAATGCAATCAACATTATCAAATTTTGATTCAAGAGCCACCAAAACCTATAGGAATTGTGTTTGTCTTCATTTAGATGATGTCTTTTCCAAATAAATTTTCATTTCCTTCAACAACACACACCATTGGTTCCCAATCTATATTTTGGTCAACAAACTCACCTTGGTTCTGTAGAAACCATTTCACATGGGCATCATCATCAAGCACTTTCCAATTTTTAATGTTATTAGGATAGATGGCCTTGCTAGTATTTCAACATCATACTCACAAAATGGAGATACTCGTACAATTCCCAAATTTGAATCCTAGCACTGTTAAATTGTCTACAACAACATTAAAATTTCTATCATGGTGCACAATATTAAAAGAGTCAAACATTTCAATCAAATCCCAGACTGCATGCTTTTATTGTTTCAATTCTCATATTTTTAGTAGCATACATTTTTCTAATTTTCTTGATAATTAGTTTTGAATCCCCTTTGACAATGATATCCTTTATACCATATTTTTATGCAATTCTCATGCCTAATAAATAGTGCTTCATATTCAGAAATATTTTTAGTGCATTCAAAGTTGAGTTTGAAAGAAAAAAAAAACTCTTCCTAGCTTGGAAGAAATCAGAACAATGCTAGCACCATTTACAAACTTGGAACAAGCTGCATCAAATAACAAGGTCCAAGGTAAACCTACTTGTTCAAGACATTTACATTGATCAATCTTATGCTCTTTGCCAGCAGAAAACCCAACAAAGTTATCAGCATCTACATTAGCATATAACACTTCATAAGAAGCATTATTGGGATCTTCAATTAAGGTGAAACATCTTCTTCTCTCCATACAACTTCACAAGGATGCCTTCAATTGGAATGGTGGAAAAATACATATCCATCTAAACACTTCCACAAACACTTGTAGCCCTCTTTCGTGATAACAGTATGCCTTGTTTGGTATCCAAATTTGGTCTCCTTTTCAGACTGAGCAGCACCATAGATATGTCATGGAGCTTAAAGACATATTAGACCATGTTGTATGTAATTTGGTAGCTGGGGATATGGTCTAGACTGGCACTAAGGTTTGTGGAGAAATGGATAGCACTTCAATAGGACTTGATCTTGTCCTAGTTGTTTTAGGTTGTTCCTTGCAACCAAGGTAAGAGGACCTATTTTGTAACCTTGTAATGGTGAAGGAGATGAAGATGTCCTTCTCTTTGCTTGGAATTCTATGATGGAGACCTTGATGTAAACATGATTAACACCTCAGATCTAAACTCTCACAAGTTGTCACTTCTTAAAACATGGGTATGTTCTCAAAACAAGGAAAAGGTTACTAAAGACATTGGAAATCTTGGTTTGTTATGCATACTTTTGCAAATGGATTTTGATCCTTCTGTGGGTATAACAAATGTAAATCAGGGATAGTACATGATAGGATCTTTGTTGTTAGATGAATTTTTGGTGGGGGATTGATAAGACAAAATGGGATAAATCAAATCTTTGACAATCTATACAATACTTGAACAACTATCAAATGAAATGCCAAAAATAATCAGGATGTTATTTCAACTAGGAGAGGCAAAAATGGAAGCCCAAGTCACACTCTTCACAAAATCTTTAAAGAAATCATCACAAAATCTTGAAGTAAAGAACTCAATTAAACACAAATATCCATGATCAAAGCATACCTAAGGTACCCTCCAAAGGCTTACAATAAATATTTGTAGTCAAGGAAGGTAAAGTGATTTTAAATTTTTTTATCTCCTTCTCAGATGAAGGCTCTTCTGAATACGAGATTACAAATGCCCACTAAATTATCAACCAGAAATGGAGATCATGTGTGATTTCTAAAGACTTTCAATGCAAGATTGCAGACAAGAACAATAAAATTTATTCGCAGGGATTTAAAAATGATAACAGACATCATATTTCCCAAAGAAAACACAGATTTAATTCAAAACTTGTTGGATTCAATAGCAGGGAAGAGTTAGATGAACAATCTCAAGGTTGTGTGATTGCTATAAACTTGTAGCCAACTCACATACATGAATTTCCAACACATGAGGCATTAACCTGGTTCTTTGGTGGATTTCTCACAAAATGAGATTTCTCTTAGAATTTTCTCATATTTTTCAACTCCCCCCCCTTTTACAATTTCTAGAAAATTCACTTTATACCCTATGCCACATTATAGCCTTCTTTCCCAAGAAAATAATATGCAATGGGATCAAGTTTGTTATAACAATTCTTTGTGATTCAATGAAAATGACATCAAACAAAAAAACACTCGTAGGCTACCAGATGTGCCAAAAAGATTAAATCATTACAAAAATATGGATCATTATCCATCCTAGAGGAATGTTTTTCATCATCGAGGCATGCAAACACCTTTAGCTCATCATTTTCACCTTTTTTATCTTTTCAAATTACCTCTACAACATTCAATTTGACATTTCACATGGTCGCTCGGGCTGGGGAAAATATTTACTTCGAAAACCATCTCAAATCAAAATATTGAGTCATGAAACTGATTCCAATGATCCTAGAAGGCCAAAATGACACTAAATTCACAATAAATTTAATGAAAAAAGATGTAAAAATTTCTCATCTCCAAGCTTCCTGGAGCTCCCATGGTGGTCAAAACAAATGGATGCACAACAATCGTCGATCTTATCCATATTTTTATCATATCCCTCCATGTGGAAGATGCAGATTTAGAAATAAGGTTGCGTTACGTTTTCTAAATTTTGTATAAGGCCGGACATGTGGTAAAACATGATTGGATCGGGGCCAGTTTTAAAACTTTTACTTTATGACCTTTTGAAAATTTGGAAAAAAATTCATTTTTTCCCCGCCCCTCCACTTGTGAACTTTGGAGCTGACACATGGTACATGGTGGGTCGCATTGAAATCGTGCTTCAATTCTGTGCATTTTGACCTTTTTTGGAAATTGGAAAAAATTTCACCTTTTTCCCCACGGGCCCATAACTCTGATTTCTCCCTTGCCACATGTCTCCCTATGATTCACTAACGGGCCATCACTTAAATGTTTTATTTTGAATTATTTTGTGAAAAAGGGAAAATCCTCTTTTCCCTCTGCCAACCTACTCATCCTCTACCATGTATCCATCTCCTATTTGTTGTGGGTCCAACTCTCCCTTTCTTCCTTTAAACCTTCTTTGTAAATTTTGGACATGTGTCTTCTTGTTATTGGCCACGGGATTTTGGGCCAAAAATTTACTTTAAATATTTTTTGAAAAAGGGAAAAATCCACTTTTCCCTCTGCTGGCCCGCCGACCCACTCTGTGTTGCCGTGCTACCACATGTCCTCCTTTGATTAGAGCGGGGATAGTAGATAATTTTGTAAATTTAGAAATTAGAGTTAAAAACCCTAACTCCCCAATCCGGCTCGATCCTCCATTTTGAAACTTTTAGGACATATGTCCTTTCTTGATTCATTATGGAGATCTAGTCTAGAATTTTACTTTAAACCATTCGAAGTTAAAAACTTCAAAATCACCAAAACCTCCACCCCGCCATTTTGACTTTTCCTAGACATGTGCCCTCCTCTGATTCACCATGGGGCCATGGTCCAAAATTTTAATTTAACCCTTTGAGCCAAAAACACAAAATTTCATAAGTATCTCTCCGCCACCCACATCCCCTTTGACCAATAAGAACATGCCACGTAGGCAATTTGGAAAAAGTGGAGCCCCTGGCCTAAAAATTTCACATTTGCTTGAAAAGGTGAAAAATGAAAAGTTAGAGCACCTGCCCACCTTTCCCCAGCCAATAAAAACCTGCCACATTTCTAATACCTCATGAGGATGAATTTGATGGGCAAATGACACTCGTCTGCCTGTCAAAATGCAAAAAAATTCAGAGATGCCCTAGAATTCAATTTTTTCACCAAGGATCGTAGATTTTTTTATTCTGAATCAACTGAAATGATTTTACAACATTTTCGACCTTGGGATTAGATTTTCAAATAAAAACAAGTATGAATAAGTCAAATTCATTTTTTCCAAGATCTGGCAAAGGGAAAAATGACATAGCCCATGAAATTGTAAAAACTAGGGCACATAAAGGGGCAAACTTGGACTATTCCTTCAAATTAGGGAAAAACAAATTTTTTTTGAGAATTTTAAAACATTCAACTGGAGGGGAAGAAATGTAGACCATTAATTCACAGGGTATAGATATAGATTTGAGTAGATATAGATTTGAACATTTTAGGGCAACATGGTGTAGGCTTAAAAATGGCACCAACATGCCCTGTTTGGCAGGGCAATCAACAATAACAACATCAAGTTTCAAGGTCTTACCTGGATAAGATAAAAGTTGTACCACCAAACCTTTTACACATCCTATAATAGGTACCTCTCTAGAATCCATTGTAGTACATTTTCCATAAGCTGCTGTCACTTTAATGTTCAATTCATTCATGACTTCCAGAGGCATAACATTGCATGATGCTCCAGGATCAAACATACAATTGTGTAGAAATCTATCCTTAATAATCAGTGTTGTAAAAAATGGATAAACATTTAATTGAGACTCAACCAAAGATGTTCCCAAGTAAAATTCAGGTGGTTCACCTATCTCCTCCAATGTTGGTGGTTTTTCTAGGTCTGTAATAGTTAAAGGAGGAGTTCTTACATTATTTATATTTATGTCTAAGGCACTCCTATCTTCCTCCAATCCTAAATACTCAAAATCCCTCTTCTTGTGCTCAGGAATACTAAGCAGTTCAATAATTGGGATAGAAATCTTGATCTGGCTCAAGACTCAGGAAATGTCATAAGGAATGTATTTGGGCAAAGAAGCATTTGGAGAACAACTGAAAAATTCATCGAATGGCACAAGATTTTTCATATTTTGGGCATGGGTAGGAACACTAGTTCTACTTGAGACAATAAGGCTTTTTCTAGATACATCTTTCTTTGGATTTTCTTTTGGGACATTGGTGAGAACTAGGGTCTTTGGTTTGGCTTAAGGCCCTACCCCTTTGACAACTTTAATTCTTATGTTATACTCCTTTTCTAGGGTAACAACATCATTCATTAACAATTGTCTATCCTCTTATGATGGGATTCCTCCATCATACTTCTTTATCATTAGAGATCTTAGGTACTCAAAATTTATTAGGAAGCTCAAATGCATGTACCATATCTATTTCTAAAGCATGAGGAGGAAGAAGAGGTACCTAGTGAATGCAGTCCTAAAAAATTGTAGTAGTTCTTACACTTATTACCTTAGTTAAAGTTGCTCCTTGCTGTGAGATTGTAGAGCAGTCCACCATGTATGCATCATCATCAGTGTTGTCATCATCATTAGCTTCTTCAAATTTTTGATCTACTTCACATGGAGGGTAGAGTAAGAAACATTTGTCACACCAATTAATTTGATTTGTCTCTTCAACAACAACAACTCTGGAATTTAGAGGATTAGGAACTACTCTATTCTCCCTAGCTTGGGGTTTTATAGCTCCCATGGGTCCTTTACCTCTATCATCAGATCTCTGATCATTTCTAGGATGATTTTTGAATCTATCTTGTCCTTGTTGCCTATATTGACCTTGAGAACCTTGTCCAATTCCTTTCTTTTCCTTGGCTAGCTTGTAAGAGATTTCTTTGATAACCCTATCCAAAGTCTTTACATCTTCCTCAAGATCCACATCCTTACTTGATTGAGGATTCTCTAGGTTAATCAATTTAACGCCCTCCCTCTTAGGATGTTTTCTAACTAATTTAATATTGTTCTCAATTTGCAGAGCCATGGTAAAGGTCTGCCTCAAAGTACCAGGGTTCTTATCCCTCAAATAGTAAGTAGCTTTCTTATCAAATGCATCTGAATACTTTATCAGACATGATTCATCACATGGCCTCAAATTAACAGGTAGTCTTCTCAATGTTTTGTTAAATATTGTATTGAAATCATGCACTAATTCATCAGGATTCATTTTTATGTTTTCAAATTATATTAAAAGAAAACTAGGGTCTGTTTTATCACCATACTACATTTTAAAAGCATTCTTCATCTCAATTTAAGAATCAATGGAATTATCTGGCAAAGATTTATACCTGTCCCTTACATCTTCTTCTAGATTATGGATAAAAAATTTGATGTATACATCCTCAAATTCTATTTTAAATTCCTCAATCATATTAACAAATACCTTCAAGTGTTGATCACCAATGAGTGCATTATTTCCTTAAAACTTAGGCAATCTATTTCTTACATCTTGTGGCACAACATTTGGATAGCCAGTCATACCTCTGAAATTGATGGGGACAAAAGCATTAACAACAAATGGAGGTCTGGGTGGAGGCTAAGTCTTATTATTTTGAGGATGTGACCTTGGAGGAGATATAAACTGATGAGGAGTGAGAGGTATGTTTGGTATAGGGATGTAATTCTTAGAATGACTACCCTCTAAAAGCTCTATTTTTTGGAAAAATCTATTAGCTTTGGAGAATACAGGGATATAATGAGAAGAAAATGTTTCAAATAGAAAAAAAGGACCCTCTCCAGATGGAGAATTCAATATAGCAAAGAGACTACCAGATTCAGAAGAACTTGAGGAAGTATTGCAATCTTCAATCATAGGTTAATCAGTTTCACCAATGGAGATATCTTTTCTTGATGTTTGATCTCCAAAAACATTCCAAATTCTTTTTCCTTCTGAAATAGATTTTCCCAACTCTTGAAAAAACCTTCTAATAGGGTCCCTTGTGAAGAAAGATCTCCTTCCTTCTAGCTTTGCAGAGATTAGTGACAAATCATACATGATATATGTTAAGACACTTGTATTTATTAAGAATTTAAACAACACGGAGTCGCCACTAAGGATTTTCACCTTAGTCTATGAAAATGCACTATGAAATACCTATCAAATGTCTATCAATACCAGATTCATGAAAATATTACAAGATCTTCTCTTCTTCTACCCAAATTTGCAATGATGATACAAAATTTAGTGCAATAAATTTATAAGATGGAAATATTGCACTCAAAACTTACAACTTCGAACAATTCTTATAGATCTAAACAAATAATTATGTTTTAACAATGTATTTACACTTAGATCATGTAAAAAGCATTACTAGGGTCTTTTTGTGTTGTTGATGGTGTTCAAACTTGGCACATAACTTCATTTCCCCAGTAACAACACCACAAGTGTTGGTATCCAAATTTGTTCTCCTTTTCAAAATGGAAGCACACAATTGCCATGGAGCTTAGAGACAATATCGATCATGATGTATGCATTGTGTTAGCTAGGGATGAGCTCTAACTGGCCCTATGTCACTCAGATGGGTGGAGAGATGTATAGCACCTTTAAGAGGGATTTTACCGTATCCTCACTACTTTAGCTCGTGCCTTTGACCAGGGGGAGAGGGACCCGTATTGTAACCTTGGTTTGATGAAGGAGATGGAGATATCTTCTTTTTGCACAAATTTTTTTGAAAAAAAAACCTTGGGAAAGTATAGTCAATACTCCATAATTTAACTCTCAAGAGTTTTCACTTCTAAAAGATGGAAGTACTTTCGAAACAAGGCTAAGGTTACTGAAGAAATTATGGGTTCCTAATTGTTCAACATATTTTAGTGAATGGATTTTGTTCCTTTGTTGATATACAGTGCAAACAGGGGTAGTTCAGGATGGATTCATGGTTTTTGAATAATTTTGGTGGGATATTAATCAGGATAAAGTTGATTATACCAAATCTCTAAGACAGTTCACAACAATGGACAACTCAACAATAGAAAACTTTAGAATAGTTAAGATGTTCCTTCAACCAAAAGGTGTGCTTCAATAGAGGCCTAGATTCACACATTTTCACACAATCTTTGGGAATCTAGCATGAAGGCTCAAGCTAAAAGACTCAATTTAAACTCCAAAATATCTAATCAATCATGCCATAAGGTACACCCAAAGACTTACAGACAATTCTTTATCAACCAATGACAGTGGAATGATTTTAAAATTTTTTATCTCATCACAGGATAAAGGATCTTCCTAAAATGAAATTGCAAATGACACTAAACTATCACAGGGATGAGATCATGTGTGATTTTACAAATATTCTAATGTAAGATTGTAATAGGAACAAGAAAAACTACTTACAGACATTTTGAAACAAAGGAGATACTAATTGATTCAAGATTGACACAAATTAATTTCAAAATTACTTAAATTCATTAGCAGGGGAAATCTTTTAGAGAAATTTCAGTACTCGTCAATGGCTATACATCTGTAACCAACTTGACGTGATAGAAAATCTACACAAAGTAAATTAACTAGGTATCTCATATGAGTTTCTTAGAATACGGATTTTCTCAAATTTTTCTTATGAAATGTAATCCCTGACCATTTACAAGAGTATTCTCATTGCATTTATACATTTTTCTCACTCAATTTCCCCCCCCCAAAAGAGACGAATATTCAAGGGACCTTTGCTTGTTACCAATTTTCCTTAGAAAGTGGCGTTTAACAAATTCACATCTGAAAGATTCTAGGTGGACCAATTATGAACTAATCACGCTTCTTGGGCCCTCAACTAATGACTAGGATGCCATGGCACAATGTTTTGGCAATCCTTCTAATCATTCCAATTTTTTCATGCAAGAAATCCTCTTTTTAATCATTTTCCCGAGGCTCTAAATAGCTGGATATGACCAATAATCCTTTTTTCTCTCAAGGAAACGCGTTTTTCATCTTTTTCATCTGCAAATTTCATCATTTCATCCATTTCCCTCTCTTTCCTTTGCAATTCTTCCCTACATCTATCTTCTTTGGTAATTCCCATTTTTTCAAGTTCCTGAGCAATTCCAACTTCAAAATATCGACGTTAACAAACCTTGGACTCACAAATTAAGTTCTAAATCCATCTAATGACACTTTATAGATAAAGATGACAAGGAATTTCATCAAAAAATGATGAAAAATAGTGCGTATTTGCATCTCCAGGAGTCTTGGAGTGAAAATGGTAGAAAAATAGGTAACATGCACAACTGTTGATTTTTCCCCTTCTCTACTTTATATTATAGTCGTCCACATGTTTCCTTAGTGCAATTGTAAAGGAGAAGTATAGGAGAAAGTTTCCAAACAAGTGTAGGCCTTCAATGTGCCTTGGGCCCAAGAAAAATGCCTTTTGACCTTTGAAAAAGTCTCAACAAAAAGGAGCTAGTGGAATCCTCCACGTGTTGCCTTGGCACACATTTGATATGGTCCTCAAAAGCAGAGACCCTAAATAAGTGTGGGCTCACCACATGTCTCAGTCTAGCAAATTTGTTAAAAAATTTGAAAGATTAGTGGAAGGCTCCACATTTCCAAGGTCTGTGACAGTTTTCCTTGGCCATTGAAAATTCCAAGCAAAGGCAGAGTGAGCAGAAGCCTCCAAGTGTACTCCTGGCACTATTTCAAAATAAAAATTTGGGGCCAGTCCCCAAATAGGCGGAGTCGGAAAAATCCTCTACATGTCTCCCTCTCGCAATTGTTAAGGTGGGGCCCTGAGGTGGATCCTCAAATGAGTGCTAGACCTCCACATGTCCATGGTCCACCAAATTTTCACCAGCCACATGAAATTTTTTTCTGAGTCTAGGCAAGGTAGCGGAAACCTCCACGTGTCTCCTCAGCGTAACTCCAAGGCCAAACCAAAAGGCAAATTTTTAGATGAGCGTTGGCCCTCCACATGGACGAGTTTTGAGTTGGAGTGAGCCTTATAGTTTTCAAAGTTCCCTATCAAGCATCATCCAACCAGAAAGGGCCATGTTTCCACAGATGTTTAGATGTGAATTTGATGGGGAAAAACAAACTTGTCAAGCTGTAAAATGCAGAAAAATCACCATTTGAGCCCAAAAATGAATCCTTCTTCAAGGAAAGAGAATTTGGAAATGATATAAGGCCTAAATATGATCCTCTAAGCCTTATCTAATCACATTTCCATAGATATTTGGGAAAGAATGACATGGACAACAAAATGTGACTGTGGAAAATGGAAGGAAGGGAAAAACCTGAGTTTTCGCCCAAGTTATAGATTCATTCTTGTGGACAGAGGAATGAAAAACAAATTTTGGACTTTTAAGTGATCCTTGACCAAGGAAGGGACTGATCATGGCAACCAAATGGGGGACATCTTTTTTATGCATCAATACGAGGAGATATAGAAGATGACAGAGCCCGCAAATTGAAGAACTTTAAGGATAAACGGGGTGAGATCAATTTTAGCACCAACACCTCCATAAAATAGGTTGGTGTTAAGATGGGGAGGACCAAAGGAGATAATATCTCAAAAATTTTGTTTTTACATAAGGTATTTGTCAAGTATACCATACATTTTAGGTGTAGGGGGTGAGTTAAGGGCTAGAAGGTGGTACTACCCCAACAATAGACATTGCATAACATCTTCTAAAGAGATATAGTTTGATAGGCTAGATGAGGAGATGGAAGATATTGTAGAGGATTCATTAGAAGATCCTAAGGGTTGAATGATTTAGGGGAAAGGAAGATAGAGACTTTGGTCCTTTTTTCATTTGAGGTCTTGCGGTCTTGCACACATGCCCTTGTGGTTGTCCAAACAATGTCCATCTGATGGAGTGGGGATTTACTGGAGGAATCCTCACCCTTTTTAGATATGAATGAGGTGTTGGATCATGTTTTAGAAGGGGTGGCTTTAAGGATCTGATGGGGTGATTTGATTTGATGGTGAGGTTTGATTGCATCTAAATGATTTGGGTTTATAAGAAGTTGTCCTTTACTAGGGAGGCTTTGACTCTTGGCTTGGAGGGCTTTACATTCCTCGACAGAATTTCCTCGTGTTTGATGGTATACATAGAAAACTTCATAAATGTACCAAGAGAGATTCCACCCTAAGGATTTAGATATATTAATACTAGTAATGCTTTGGTAGATGATTCAATGAGATTTCTAAGGATGCTAGTATAGAATATCATCATAGCTGTCTAGGAAGATGATGAAGGTGAATTGATCTTTACATCATTTAATTAATTAGATTTTTTTACTAATGATGTTGTACTATGTGTGACACTTTTAGGTGCCAATCGAGGAATGACCTTAGATTATATAATGGTGACTGTGAATCTAGATAAGGTATGATGCCCTAAGATAGAAGGTAAAGGTTGTAATTTTGTGGCAAGGTTGTTAGATGATTTTGTGGCATATTTTATATTCATATGGATGAAAAAATTGTGGATTATGTAGTGGGATTATTGATATTCTGGATGTGGTGTTGAGTGACGTGGTCTTTAATAGAGAATTTTGTGATTTCTACCATCAGTTTATTTTTTGGGACTTTTAAAGAGACAATAGGTGAATCTGAAGAGGATGTGAAATATGTAGGATGGTTTGTGGTCTTGGTAGTGATAAGAAAAATAGTTTGACGGTTCAGCTAGTGTTTCTGTGGTAGAAACACTAGGTGTTAAAGGTGTAAGTGAGATATCTTTGATGGTGTTGATGATATGATGAGAATTGAAGGTGTTGTATTGGGGTTGACTGGTGGATAGGGAATCATTCGGAAAAGATTTAAAAACATCCAAGTTTTGATTTGGAGTCGTATTCAAATTGTCAAGTTATAGGTCACCTCAGTGGATAGGATCCTAGAGGACATTTATAAATGAATGAAACTTTTCAATGTCACGGTAAAAGAAGGACATTTTCATATTTGAATCTTTTCCTTATACTTCTGGAAAACTATCTTTTGAAAATTTTGTATACTTTACAAATGTATGGTTACAATTATTCATTAGCCCACTATACTTTTTCTTTATGCATTTGTCTTCTATTTCAGTTGACGGGTACCTTGGAAATTTGGGGCTTTTTAAAAACATGATCCACATTAACTTAGATACTTATTTTGTGACATGAGAAACCATTTTTAGATCTAAAAATACATTTATGGACACACACTTTATGGAAAAATGTACTTTATAAAATGTATGAGAAAACATGATGAGGGTTTATTCTAAAATTTGTTTATCTCTCAGTTAGATGGCTGTTAGAGAACGCTATTTTCATATTTGAAAAAAAATATCTTACTCCGCTAGAACATGTTTTGAAAATTTTCATCTTTGTAAGACGTATGGCCATGGTGAGGGCTTATTCTATAACTTTGTACTTTTGTTATTGAAAACTTACAACTTCTGGAACTTAATTTCATGGATAGATAAAGATGAAATGGTTTCATAGAATATGTTTTTTTTTACAAAAAAATTGTATCTGTTCACTTTCCTTTTCTAGAGAGTGATGTTCCATTTGTAGACACTAAAATTAGGTCACACTCCCCTTTGGTCCCTCAAAAAATAAGCACCCTTCATCACATTCACCTAGCCATGGCCCACCTTCACCCCACTAATATTAATTTAATTAAATAAATTTATCATCCTCACCATATTTATTATTTAAATATCTTAATTTAGATAATATCCAAACTTACACCTCACCTAAACACCTCATCAGGCCAACTCACCCTAAGAACTATTCTTAGTAAGTTGCCATAACTAGCTAGGACTTACCCAAACCCTAAAAATCAATGCCTACATTCCCTCTAACCACATTCCTACATGCTTAAAAGAAGCTTCCAGTTTAATCCATGGGTTAATGACATAAGATCTGAGAAAATCACAAAGATCTCCCTAGTTTAGTAAACCTAGGAAATCTCACCTTAACCGATGCCGGTTACCCTTAACCATCACTAGTTAAGCTGAAACCACCGTCAGTCACCTTTAAACCCCTAAAACAACCTTATTTCAAAGGTTAGAAAAGATTGGAAAAAGTTGGCCAAACATTCAGAATTTTCCTGAGAGATAACAAATCTTTTATAGAAAGTTTCTGCGATAACATGCATGCAAGGAAGGATATGAAGCATTTTCTCTTGCACAGGCATCCAACAATCATCCAACAACCATCCAACATTCACCCCAACACAAATTTGATCCAAACAAGAAAAAGGGAATACACATTCAGCCCATGTAGAAGATTTCTAGCATTTGGTGATCCTCAGTAGTCTTCAACTTCTCACCAACACCTTCATTCATCACTCATAGGAATCCAGGACCAGAATCCAAGTAAGCAAAATGTTATACTTCTCTGGTTCATTTCATTTCATCATTATATTATCACCTATTATTTACCTAGCCACCCATTGATCTCCCTTCAACACTTTCCCTTCATATACCCATTAAAACCTCACTAAATCCCACCCAAGCTACCAAATACCTCATTCCGACCAACCAAAATCTTTCGTACAATCATAAAGGTGAACCAAAACCCCTTTTGTGGCATTCCCATTTTTCCATAGTAACCGGCACTAGTTACACCCAACCACCATCAGTCACCCTTAATCATCATTGGTCTTTGTATTTGCCTATACAACCCAGAACAGTGACCTATCCACATGTTCCCACATCACCCTTAATCAATTGTGACCTACCTGAGACCTCTGTTAGACCTACAGAGATTCAGAACCAGTTATTTGACCTTTGTATCCTATTCTAACCCAGCTTGTAAGATTAGATATTTCTTATTATGTTTTAAGTGAGATAGCTAAATCATTTTGAATTACAATAGGATTTACTTCATTTCCTGTATTAAATTGTTTAAAACAGTGGACTGACAGCCATCTAGGAAGTATCACACTTCCCGGATCTAGCACATGCTAGGCAGTTCACTGCACATATTGTTTAACTATTTCTGGTGGTCTTGCTTTCCATTACAGGTAGTTCTTTCTAGCCAAAAGGAAGATCTCACAACCAGCTGTGGATTTAGAAGTCATACGGGCACAATAACCCATCAACCAACATTAAAACATGTATTCCTCCTATGCCCGTTACCCTATCTATTTCGTTAATACTCCAAAGAAACGTCTAAGAATCAGGTGAAACATTTTGGCATGCCTAGTGGGACCCATCAGGGTTCCTTGCATTTTAATCATTCCTAGGAAAATTTGTGTGTTTGTTTCCCTTCTAAAAAGCATACGCATTAATTTTCTTCCTTGGTAACCCACCTTCTCTTTCTATTTTGTCTAAAGGAAACCTTTCTTTTAGTGTAATTAAAAGAACCATTTCTTCATGTTTTCTACATTATAGTGAAAGAGCATCCCTCTTCCTCTTCATCATCTTGTGTCATCCAAGTTCACACTTCGATTTGGGCTTAAAAATAAGTGCATTACATTCTGATTTATTACATTAGCTCACATTTATTGTGGGAAACCTATACGCTGGAAGTCATGCCCAGCTGATGGTTGACAAACAAATCATAGAAAGCACATCTCTCTCTCTCTAATTCTTGCCAAATTGCACAAATTCAAACAAATACATATTCTTAAACAACATCTTTCCTGGGAACACTTGTCAATGATCACATTGATATGAGGATTGGTAGGTACTCCTTAGCTCACTGCTTTGTTGAGTCATACTTCAGAGCAAAGCCTGGCCCCACCATAACATACCTGAAACCTCACCTTTTAGATCTCCTTCTTCGTAGGAAGCCATCCTCACAAAAAAATCTATTTCACAGTTCATGTGTCAATCCTTAATTAGCATAAGCTAAACAAACATAATAGAAAAGGCACTCCTAGGATCACATTTTTCTTAGTGTTTCTACTTGGCTTGCGTTTTGAGGTGAAATATCACGTTCTTCATTCTTCTTGTTAATCCTTTCATGCTCCTCATTACAGCTGGTGTATTTCAGATTCATCTGAGTGTTCTTGGGCCATATTCTCATCATTTTTAGAATTTTGGGTCTGATTCCACATGAGATTTTAATTCACAACCACTGTTCTGTCATCCCTATTTTAATTTCATAGTGACTGGTGTTGGTCCAGTGACCATCATCAGTTACCCTTTGACCGTCATCAATTATACCCAACTGATGTCGATTTCAGGTCCTTTTGTTAACCTACTTAAAGGGACATTAATTCATCTTCATCCTTGCTATTTATTTGTCTTCTTCCACTTTTCATAGTCCCTGTCACTACTATCATTCCCATTCATGTTGTAAACCTCATCAAATTTGGCATACCTGTCAGATTTGACCTTATACCTTGTTTTTCACTCACTGTCCAATTTCAATAGTGACCAGCAGCGGTTACTCCTGACCGGCATCAGTTTTCCCTAACTAACATCGGTTATCCTATTTCACTTTCCAACCAACATCTGGTACCTAACCCACATTTTTTCCACTAGATTCACCTATTCCTGTTGTTTTTTCTGTGTCATTTACAAAGAAGTAACCCTACCTAATCAGTACTAGTTCACATGGTGCTGACCTGAAAAAAGCAAGTGCACTCATATTTCACACTAGTTGTCAACCAATCCCACCTAGTCCTTCACCACCCTCCATTTTATCACTAGTCATGGATCCTATATAGCCTATCACTATCGCTACCGGAGATGAGGAGTTCACATGACTCCTTGACCAAAACTCTATCGCATTGCAGTTTTACCTTTCTCACTCATCCCTTTGGGATGCCTCAGGTCAGTTGATATATGACATGCTCATATATATCCCCCTGACTCTTGCTCCTACTCCTGCATTGGCCCCATCTGGCTCTGTGCTGCCCGCATCTACCTTACCCCCAATCTTTTCACATTGAGGGACCATACCCGCTATGACTTTCAGGTCTGTGACCTCTGTGGCACCCATCACATCCACCATACCCTCAACAACTACCCAAAATGCAACCTCATCCACCCCTAATGTCTCACACATACCCGTAGCTACACTACCACCTTTGGTGTCGGTGACCCCTACCCCTTTTCAAAATGTGGTCCTTTCTATTCCATAATCATTGGCCCTCATTGCCACTAGGGTTACCACGACCCTTCCACCTCCATATTCATACTATCAGTAGCCTCATGTTTCATCCATTATTCACTCCAGGGTACATACTTTCACTGCCTTCTTCTCAATCAACCTACATGACATCACCATACACTGGAGTGCCACCCCCATTATATGCCCAAAATCAACCCTCTCACACTACAGGAGGCACCCAATCATTGTAACCTACCAATGACCTAATCAAATTAATGTTGGACAAGATGCAGACATTGGAGGCATCAGTTTCTAGCTCCCGCAACACTCTCACCTATGACGAGATTTACAATGAACCCATCTACCCTTCTTTTCCTCCTATTCATCCATACCCCTTGCATTGGGAGATGCCTAAATTCAATTGTTTAAATAGCAAGGAATACCGGTAACAACATTTGTAGTCATTCAAACATGGGTGTTATCTGATCGCTCATGATGATTCTTTACTCTTGAGAACCTTTCCCATGTCCCTCACTAGACCTGCATTAGATTGGTATAGTGGGTTACCAAGACACTCTATATTCTCATTCAATTAGGTAATCCTAAGCCTTCATGGATCATTTCTCTATCAATATCATCAAGAAGGTTACTATGACTGACCTATACTCCACGGGTCAGTATGAAGACAAATCTATCACAAATTTTATCACTTTCTGCATAGCTTGATCAACCAACTCACCTTCCAACTACCAAAAACAGAACTCATTGAAATCTTCACACAGGATTGTGTTAGACATATCTCAGTGACCTTATAGGTCCAAACCTTCCAAACATTCGATGAAGCATTCACTATGGCACAAAAGTTAGAGATTCAGGCCATCGAAGAGAAGAAAATCCAATTACTTAATAAGAATTCGACATTCAAGTCGAATGATGTCTCTTCTTCTTCCAAACCACAAAACTCTTATTCAAAAGCTAAGGGCACCACTAACACAGTGGTACTCAAGGTTGGTCCAGCTCATCCATCGAATCAAGCTACCCCCTCATCTAATCTCTCACCTATCCATACTTTTCAATTCAGAGGAAAACAACAAAAATACACCCCAATTGGGGAACCTTACTCTTCTATCTTAGAAAATCTTATCAAAGCCAAAGCCATTAACCTTCCACCTATAAAACCACACACTGATTTTGACCCTGCTCGCCCCATGCCTGCATGTTATAAATAACATAACTTCTGTAAATATCATCAAGTAAAGGGTCATAGTGACGAAAATTGTATCGCTTTCAAAAACATTGTCCAAGAAATTATTGAGAAAGGTGAGTCAACCATGGATAATCCTAACATACCTACCAACCAAAACCTACACATCTTTAAGAAACCATTTCCCAACCATGCCCCTTTGTCTAACCAAACTGGTGAGACCTCAACTCATGATACCCATACCCACGAGGTTCACGCTATCTTTAATGACGTACATGTCATCTCCCAATTACCCCATATTCCTTCCATAGAGGAGATTCTAGCCTGAATTCCTCCTTCTGCATCAAAATCAGCCTCACCTATTCCTTCACCCATAGAGGAACACCTTTCACCTCCTTCCTCACCTATGGAGGAACCTTCCACTAACATCGAGACCATTTCACCTTTGTCTTCTCCACTTAGAGAACCTTTACCCATAATACTTCTTCAGTCCATGGAGGATACTTATATACCTCCTTCACCCATAGAGGAGCTTCCATCATCTCCTCTACCTATAAAGGAGCACCCATCATCTCATCCACCCATCACAGACCCAGTTGGGATACCTTTTCCTCTTGGTGAGCATTCTCCCTCAACTACCCAAAATATTACAAACCTACTTTTGGCTCTCTTACCCACGAAAGATGAAGCTAACCAATTTCCCATCTCTAAGACACATTTTACGGGAATTTCCATTAATTCCTCATCAACTCCACCCATAGATATGTTGTTCTCACATTTGGCCAATCACTTAGATTATGTGGATAGGGCTTTACTATGGGGGCACCTTTTGCTTCCTGTCTCAATACAGATATAGAGGTCAATTGTTGATACCTCCACTATCTACCCAAAAATATTTTGACCAATCAAACCAAACACAACCACTTCTATCAAAACTCCTTCCATGACACCTTTCATAGCTTAAACCACACCCTTACCCATAACCCAACCTATATCTAAACCCAAACCCACACCTATGTCATCTTCCTCAGCTAAACCTATTACCACTTTAGGGGTCACCCCGACCACCAGTCTTACTCATCCACCTATCAAATTGGATTTAGCTACATCCTCCAAAGTCAACACCACACCTACTCTGACACCCAAACATAACCACTAAACACATAGAACTCGTACCTCGGCTATGCCAATCACACCAGCACCTGTCCCATCTATCTTAGGACCTCATCTTCCCAACATGGTCAAGAAACCTCCACCTAACAATAAATCAAAAACACAACAGCCCATTCCTTCCTCACAAACCTCTAGCGTACCCAGGTGCCCAACATGACCCACTACACTTCAGCAATTCCTTCACTACCCACTACACTTCAATCTCATTCCCTTACATCTCCTACGCAACCCAGATCCTCTACCTTCATAGCACCTCTATTATCACCGTGGGTAACTCATCCTCTTCCCCCATCTTACTTTCCTTTTATACCTCGTACACCCATATCACCTTTACCCAAGAAGGTGCAACCCAAAGACAAAACTCTGCTACCCCACAACAAGGTAGTCAGAACAACCACACACCCTCCTACTCATCTATCTACTATACCCCCACCTAAACAAACACGACTGACACCCAAAACCATGCCAACACCCAAAACCATAGCTTAATCTGCTCCTCCTCTTCTAAAGGCCATTCCTCAAAAATCAACCACACCTACACCCAAACCCATGTTCACTTCCCATTGCAATCCACTAGCGGGATCCTATGCCAAAATTTTTACCAACCTCCTTGAGACTTCTATCATCACATTACCGCCACTAAGACGTTACAACCCCCTTAAACCCAAGCCAAAAGGGTTTGATGACACTAAAATTTGTGCCTACCATCATGTGTTAGGGCTCGATGTGGAAAAATGCAAGGCCTTGAAAACTGTCCTTATCTAGTTGTGTCCTCTAGAAGTCAACTTTGATGATGATGACCTTCTCGGAAAGAACCCTACTTCACTGACACCCATTCCCACACTGCCCACTCAACAACCAAAACCTCCACCCTCACAACTCCTAGAGCCACCCCCAAGATTTGAAATTAACATGGTTTGCATCAGAGAACTTGTCGTGCCATCACCTAAATGTCATTGCGCTCAGCTCACTTCACAAGGATTTTCTCCTCCAGTACGTTTTTATCCGTCATGTCATTATACCACTCATCCTACTCCTTCTCCATTTCATGCCTCCCCTCAAATAACATGATACACGTCACTACACATGATCATAAGGATAAGGGAAAAGAAAAAGGCAACCGAACCACCAACTAATCCCATACCCAACATACCATCTACACCCATGCCTAAAATCACTATTGGGTTACACATCGCGCCATGCGCAAACAACTACACCCAATCCCCCCTCAAAATTTCCTTATATGACCTCATCCAAACCTTAGAATCCCATCATCAAGCTCTCATGGAGGTTCTTCAATATATTGAGGTTTTACCCAATGACCCTACACCCATAGCCTCCATTATCACACCCCATCGTGTAGCCTCTCTTACCAAATTACCACCTTCATCTTCACCCCACCCTATTCACCAAGTAGCCTCCCTTAGATTCTCAGAGGAAGAGATCATGCCCACACCAAAACAATGACCTAGATCTAGCTCTCTTCATCTCTATCCAAATCAATGACATACGGGTACGCCGTGTGATAATTGATGCGGGCAGTAGCATTAACATCATTTCATCCCATGCAATCGCTAAAATAAGGGTGCCTGACAATTGCATGCATAAAAATCCAGTCATGTTGTGTTCATTCAATGACACTATCACCTCTACACTAGGCACCATCATCCTCCACATTCGCGTGGGCCCCCTGCACTTTTCCAAAATTATTTATGTCTTAGAGGGGAAATTCCAATATAACCTGTTGCTTAGTAGACCCTAGTTTCATGTTATGGGTTGCGTTCCTTCCACTTTGCATCATTGTGTAAAGTTTTAACATGAAGGACACAACTATACCATTCCAACTAACCCATCACCTTTTAAAACATGTAACATGCTTTACTGACCCAATGATGTGCTCATACCTATTAATTCTTATACCTCCGCAACCGTTACTTCTTCACCTACACCTCCCCTTACTAGTATAACCACTGCTTCTACCACACATACCTCCTCCAATCCTACCACTGCCACAACCTCCACGGATGACCCATCAGCTTCCCAATCCATTAACTCTACCTTCGCATCGACCTATGACACTTCATCCATCCTAGCTACCTACATACCAACCACTGATCCCTTGGAAGGTGTTTTTCAATGTCTCACTCTAGGGGAGTACCGCCTATATAGTGTCAACACATTAGTTACTCCACAAGAGTATGGAAGTCTTCACCAACACCCTCATTTCGATCACCACATAGGATAACTCATCCTTTATGGTCCTCCTCATCTCCGTACCATTCTCACCTATTGGGGACTTAATACTACCACTTATACACCCAAACCACGACCACAAACTCACCCATTTTCCGTTGACTTCCAATCACTTACCAATCATCATTTTTCCCACACCTTCCTGCACTGATGTGCATGGAAGGGTTTTGGTTTTGTATTTTATGTGCAAGGTCATCATACCATTATTCCATGTACCACCCACAAACATAACGACCATAGTCATATCAAATCTCGCAAACCACCTACCAAATAGGCCCATATTGAACTCATTAAGGACACTATCCCTTCTACACCTTCTTCACCCGCTCCATCTTCATCACCACCCTCACCGATAGATTTAATGGATTCTAAATCTATCCCTCCTAACTTTTTTTTTTCATAAACAACCATTTCCTAGGGGCCTCTGACTTATCAATGCAAGGACAAGACCCCTTCCACTCTTCCCTTCTTGTATCCTAAAATGATCGATGATGATACACCTTCAATTAATGTCTTTCAATGTCAGGATAATGAATCTATACTCACCTACCTTAGTGCAGAAGATGCATATATTCATTGGTCGTTACCCTCTGAGATGCAAACCATGTTGAATAAATTGACTGTCGAGATCAAAATTCATACTCAGGAAAACCCGCACATCCTAAAGATCAGTCAATATTTAGATGTTGCTAAATAGGAAGCCATCAATTCTTTTCTTAGAGAATATAACCACACTTTTGCTTGGTCTTATGTAGACATGTCCGATATTGACCCCACCATAGTGGTCCACAATATCGTCACTATTCCTGATGTCAAACCCATCAAACAAAAGCTACAGAAAATGCACCCTCACATTGCCCTTCTCATAAAAGAAGAACTTCAGCAACTTCTTTATGTTTCCTTCATCTTACCCATTGATTATCCTCATTGGATTTCTAAACATTGTCCTTAGCCAATAAGGCGACAATGGGACTCCGCATTTTCATGGAATTCCATGACCTCAACCTAGCATGTCCAAAAGATGTCTTTCCCTTACCTGGTATTGACCAGATGGTTGACCTTACCGCTGACCATGAGATTTTATCACTCATGGATGGATTCTCGGGTTACAACCAAATATTGCTTTCCCTAGAAGATCAAAATAAAACCTTGTTCATCACCCCTTAGGGGACCTTCTGCTATCGAGTCATGCCTTTTGGCCTTAAAAAATTTTGGTGCCACGTATCAGTGGGCTATGACTCACATATTCCATGACATCATGCATCACATATTGGAGGATCACTTGGATGATCTCTTGGCGAAATCTAAATGCCACTCTGAGCACCTTACCGTCCTCAAAACCATCTTTGACCATCTCATTAAATATTACATCCGCCTTCAGCCTAAGAAGTATGTCTTCATGGTCCTCTTAGGAAAGCTTCTAGGCTTTATCATTTCACTACGTGGTATAGAAGTTGACCCTGCTAAAGTTAAGGCCATTCTTAAAATGCCTCCCCCTATTAACCTTAGACAACTCCGTAGCCCTTCAAAGTAAATTGTAGTCTATTCACTGCTTCATTTCATAATTATTTGATCGATGTCAACCATTTCATCATCTGCTCAAGAAGGATGTCTCCTTTAAATGGGATGATGATTGCCACAAATATTTTGAGGACTTAAAAACAATACCTTCTCCAATCATCCGTACTCATTCCACCAAAAGATGATCAAACATTTTACCTATATATCTCTCCTACTGATCATTCTTTAGAAACCATGCTCACTCATCGCGATGAAAAACACAACAAGAAGGTGGTTTATTACATAAGACATACTCTTTTGGACTATGAAACCCAATACACCCACCCCAAAAAACTTTTCTTAGCCTTAGTTTTCATTTCCACCAAACTCCGTCATGACCTACTTAACCACAAAACCTATGTTGTGACCAACACCGACCCCTTACACTTCATGTATGCCAAATATTATCAAAATTAGCATGTCGCATGATGGATTATTCTTTTAGCTAACCTTGACCTTGAATTCATTCATCAAAAGTCCATCAAGGGCCAAGCTATTGCTGAATAATTTGCCAATGCACCTATTTCCAATGATCAACCCTCTAATTTTGAATTTCCAAATGAGTCGATTACTACCCTTTCCCCAGATGAACCCGCTTACAAAATGACACTCTTCTTTGATGGTTCTAAGTGCCAATGTAGGCATGGGGCTGTTATTATCCTTATTCCTCTTAATGGTGAACCCATGCCTATGTCTTTTAAACTATATTTTGAATGTACCAAAAATATTACCAAATACGAAGTGCTCGTACTAGGTCTCCAAGCCACCTACGCCCTAGATGTCAAATCCATCAACATATTTGGTGATTCTCAATTGGTTGTAAACCAAGTCAATGGTATATATCAATGTCGTAATGAGATACTTCAAAAGTATAAACATCATGTAGATGTACTTTTGACCACCTTTGACCATTACACCCATCAAACCATCCCACATTCAACCAACAAATTTACAAATACCATGGCCTGCTTAGCTTCCCAAATACCCACTTCACCCACTGATTCTAAAATGTTTATCGCCATACAATGCCTCCAATCACCTTCTTATTTACCTCATGATGTTTACTCCATTGGAACCATCACCTCCAACCCAAGTGACCTTTGGTACAAATAATACTCCGACTACCTCTCTCTCCATCTTACCTCCTGATCTCACCCGTAACCGACAACGCCCCTTCCTTAAAAATATCTTTCCTTATGTCATCCTGGGGGGACTCCTCTATAAGCGCAGCTTTGATGGCATTCTCTTACTTACCTCACAAGTTTTGAAATTCCTTATACCATTAAGAAAGTTCATGATGGCATATGTGGAGGTCACTTTAGTGGCCTTGCTGTTGCTAAGCGTATTCTTTTCCTGGGCTATTACTGGCCGACCCTTAACCATGATTGTTGCAACTACATCAAATGTTATGTAAAATTCCAACAACACTCCAATCTTCATTATACACCCAGTCATGCCTTACAGGTCACCCGTGACCTTTGGCCCTTCTCTAAATGGGGTTTGAATCTTATCATAGAAAATAATCCCCATTCTTCGCAACAACATCAATGGATCATCACCGCTACCAAATACTACACAAAATGGGTTGAGGCCATACCACTCATCTCCACAAAATTTGAGAAAATATGTGAGTTCATCAATCATCACATCATTTGTCATTTTGGTGTTCCTCATCGCCTCATCACTGACAATGCAAAACAATTCAAAAATAAAACATTGCAAAAACTTTACAACACCTTCGGCATTCAGCTCATTTTATCATCACCCTATTACCCACAAAGCAATGGCCAAGCCGAATCCACTAACAAAAGCCTAATTTTTTTTTTATGAAAGTGGTTAATGATACTGGGAAGGATTGGCATATGCACATTCCTTTTTCCCTATTGGCATACTGTACTAGTATTCACACTTCCACTGCGGCCACACCCTTTTCTCTGGTCTATGGTATAGAGGTAGTCTTGCCTCTTGAAGTCTAGATTCCCTCACTCCACATTTCTCTCCATGACATGCTCAATGATGATGACTCTCGTCAGGACCGTTTAACACAGCTAGATTTATTAGATGAATGTCGTCTTAACGCTTTGGATCACCTTCAAGTTTACCAAAAATGTATCAAACGTGCCTATGAAAAACATGTCCATTGCATGAACCTTCCAAGTCGGTGACCTTTTCCTAAAAGAAAATCAACACGTAACCAAAGCAGAAAAAATTAAACGGGGAAAATTTACTCCTAATTGGCTTGGACCACCATACATCATGACTCATACTTATAGATCAGGTGCTTATCATTTATCTTCACTCGATGGTAAACCCAAACCTGAGCCCCTTAATGCCTTACATCTTCAACCATTTTATTGTTGAATTGTATTCCTACCTCACATTTTGTCTCTTTCCATGCTCATCCCTTGAGCACTATTCACTTCATACACCTCACTAATGATTAAAAAAGAATCATGTGAGTACCCATCACTTGTTATCTTCTCTTGAATATGTGTACCACAACACTTCACATAACATGATTGATGGGTCGTTGTACTCTTCCAATCATTTAACTGACATAATCTTTGTCAGTGTCATTTTAAACCAGGGCTGTGTCCTAGGTAGTATGCAATGGAGTCTAGGGGAACCAGTTATCCATTGGGTCTATTGGGGAGTTGTTTAGTTTAGTGACTATTCTATAGAAATTCAATTCAAATATATAGAAATTAAATATAGTTCTACAAAATTCAACTATTTTCAATGAAAGGAAATTTAACAACTAATCTTCTATTGTAAAATGAAATATGCACACACTATTCTTAACAAATGAAATCACAACTGTATAAATGGAACTTAGCAGAAAGAAAGACTATTCATTAACTAGATTTGCATCACAAAAGCATCTATTCTAAGTGAAAGTAGTAATGGAGAAAGCACATACAGTTAATCAAAGCAGGCATCTAAGATTTATCAAATGACAATTACAGTAAATCTAATCAAAGAACTATATGCATGAACTTAAAATAACCTTGTATCTCCTTGGTCGAGTGGGACCTTTCTCTTCCTTAGGATAGAGGGATTAACAACTTTTGATTCTCAAAATGTCGTGGCTTTCATTAACTCAAAATAAGTTCATAACATAGACAGTAATAAATAATCAATAATTGTATGCAGATAATCTCCTTCAGTATATCAAAAAGTGGTACTACCAAGTTCTGAAGATGAATTTCTTCATATAGATACTATTAGTTATAAGATCTACCATATCAGGTGGCGTTAAACATTGTCCATCAAATTCTAATTAAAACACATAAATCTCTATGGGCCATTAGGATCAAGCCCAGGCTAATAGGTCAGCTTAATGGAAATAGTCTTCAACCGCATGCTTCAAACTTGGGCTCCACAACCACTAGCAACTTCCATCATTCCCTACACACATCACCACATTTGATCTCAAAAAGACAGTTAGTAGTAGGTTCATGTGATAATCAGTTTTCATAAACTATAACAAGGAAAATGCATCAAACCTATTAAGATATAACTACACAAAACATCCCCATGTACTAATAAGTCATATCAAAAAGAGTATTTTTGGCCTGAGGAAATGATATTAATGAGCCAAACAATGCACTCATCATTTTCCCCCCTGAATTTACCTATTGCATGTCCCTATGCAACTCATTTGTGTCCTGCCAGCCTACCAAGTTGCTTAGCCATGTCATACTCCTCGAATTGATCAATGTATTGCTTTGTGGTGTTCTTGCAACCCCTGAGTATTGGAGGTAATTTCTACCCATGCTGTGAAACTGTCATGTGACTATTATGTTTGTGAAGCCTATTTTCATGTTAGAGTGTGGTACACCTTCTATGTGTTACACTCACGTATTTTTATAGTGGTCCTACTCACTGGTGAGTGGGTCAAGGGGGTTTGGGGGTGAGGCCCTCGAAGCAAATTTTCATGGGTGGTTTATTTAACCCATGGGTAATGGGTAATCATTATGGGCTATTTTTGGGCCCATGGTTTTTTTGCCTATGGTTTTGATACCCACAATTTTTGCCCATGGTTTTGATACCCATGGTTTTGTATGAAACTGCTTAAGAAATTATCTATTTATATGGTCTTATGCATATGATACATATACAAGAAAATGCATTACAGATGTGCTTTGAATTCAGGTGTGAATTCTATAGATTTTGTTGAGTATAGCTCCAAACTGATCTGGGTATTGTATTGAGAGACTGGAGGCTTGTAATAAAATTTGAGCAAGTGATTCTTAGTGGACGTAGCCCAAATTGGGTGAACCACGTTAAATACTATCTTTCTATGTTGTGTTATTTATTCTGCACTTTTATTTGAGATCTGTAATATTTTCTACATATTAGTTTCTACTGTTGCAATTCTGTAAGGGATTATTCTGCATATTTTATCTCTTATTTCCTATCAATTGGTATCAGAGCCTGGTTTTGGTTTGCTAAAGTGTTGAATCATAGGGACAGTTTTATCTTGAGTGGGAGATATTGTAGATGATGGAAGATCTAGGGTTGTAAAATTCCATGGGTAGAATTTCAATCTTTGGAAGAAGTAGATGGAAGATTACCTTTATCAGAAGGATCTTTACACTCCACTGTCTGAGAAGGTGAACAAACCCTCAAGTATGACAGATGCGGAATGGGATTTTTTGGATTGGAAAGCACTTGAAACAATTTGGTTGTGTCTTGCATCTTCGGTATTATTTAATGTTTCAAAGGAAAAGAATACAAAATATCTAATGGATGCATTAGGGAAGTTGTATGAAAAAACCCTCTACCTCTAACAAGATATTTTTAATGAAAAAATTGTTTAATATGAAGATGTCTGAAAATAGTTCAGTAGTAGATCATTTAAATGATTTCAATACGGTTGTGAATATGCTAACTTCGGTTACAATATAATTTGATGAAGAAGTTAGGGCTTTATTAATTTTTTGTGCTTTACCTAAAAGTTGGTATAGCCTGGTATTGGCGGTAAGCAACTCAGTTCTAGCTAACTCAAAGTTGAAGTTTGAGGATGTTGTAGGGGTGATTCTCAGCAAGGAAATGTGAAGAAAAAGCTTCGGGGAATCTTCTACTTCAGGGAATTCTTTGACAGTGGAAACTAGAGGGAGAAAGAAGAATAAAGGAAACTGTGGAAAAATCGAAGGATCGGGCAAGGTCAAAATCCAAGAGCAAGATTGCATGTTGGGAGCTTTGAGACAAGAAGAAATAACAGGAAGAAAACAAGGAGGAAAATGTGGCATCAGGTAATGTATGTCACGATGCTTTGATTCTTTCTTTGCATAATAATACTGAATCTTGGGTTTTAGATTCAGGAGCTTCTTTTCGTGCTACTCCACATAGGCATTATTTGTTTGATTATGTTCAAGGGGATTTTGGGCATGTTTTCTTGGTGATGATGAGTCTTGCAGTTTAGTTGGAAAAGGTTCTATTCAGGTTAAGATGTAGAATGGGAGAGAATGGGAGTACATGGATATTGAAGGATGTTAGACATGTGCCTACATTAAGGAGAAATTTCATATCGGCGAGGCATTTAGGAAGTGATGGTTGTACTGTGATATTTACAGCTGACTCTTGGAAGGTTACCAAGGGTGCTCTTGTGGTGGTAAGAGGTAAGAAGGTTGGAACCTTGTATTTATCCACTGATAGTACTAATTATTGTAATCTTATGGCTTCAGATGTAGATACAACATTATGGCACTATAGGCTTGGTCATATGAGCCATAAGGGTATGGAAATCATAAAGAAGAATTTTCCTGGATATACAGAAATAGGTTTGGATTTATGTAAGAACTGCATCTATGGGAAATAGAAGCAAGTAAGGTTTCTCAAGGTTAGACCTACGAAGAAAGAGAGTAAGTTAGAGCTGGTACATGTGGGGGATTACTCAGGTATCATCTCTTGGGGGTTCAAGTTATTATGTTACTTTTATTGATAATGGAACAAGAAAGTTTGGGTTTATTGTATTAGAAACAAATCTAATGTATTTGATACTTTTTTTAAATGGAAAGCCTTGGTAGAGAATAAAACAGGTCTTAAGCTAAAATGTCTCAGGTCAGATAATGGAGGGGAGTATTGCAGCAATGAATTTGATGATTATTGTTCTAAGAATGGAATCCATAGGCAAAAGACAGTTTCAGGAACCCTGTAGTAGAATGGGGTGTCAGAAAGGATGAACAAAACAATAATGAAACATGCTAGGAGCAAAAGGATACATGCAGGACTGCCTCTTTATTTTTGGGCAGAAGCGGTGAGCATAGCTGTGTACTTAATAAACAGAGGACCCTCAAGTGCCTTGGATGGAGGCATACCTGAGGAGGCTTGGTATGGTAAGAAATTCAATTACTCATTTCTTAGAGTCTTTGGATGTGAGGTGTTTTTTTCATATTAATAAGGATGATAGGACCAAGCTAGAGGCTAAATAAAAAAAATGCACTTTTATTGGTTATGGTGGTGATGAATTTGGATTTAAATGTTGGAGTATTAAGGACAAGAAAATCATTCAGTCTAGGGATTTGGTATTTAATGAGAAAGTCATGTATAAGCAATAGTTGCAAGAAAACAGGGAAGAATAGAGGATCTTCTGAATAGGACAGTGACCCATGGATCAGTTTAGGAACCTACTCAATAGGAACCCCAAACTCCTACAGTGAGGAGGTCTTCTAGGGTAAGAAAATAACATGAACATTTTTCTCCTTCTCTTTATTATTTATTACTCACTGATAGTGGAGAGCCAAAGATATTTGATGAAGCAATGCAGGTAGATGCCAGTAAGAAGTGGGAGCAAGCCATGGATGAGGAGCATAAGTCTCTCATGGAGAACCAGACTTGGTATTTGGCGAAGCTACTGGAAGGCAAAAGAGCATTGCAAAACAAGTGGGTGTACAAATTAAAATACGAAGAAGGAGGAAAGAAAAGATATAAGGCCCAGTTGGTGGTCAAGGGGTTTGCACAGAAACAAGGTATAGATTTTGATGAGATCTTTTCTCCTATAGTAAAAATGACTTCTATTAGAATTGTTCTTGGAATAGTGGCAGTAGAAGACTTGTACTTAGAATAGTTAGATGTAAAGACTACATTTCTCCATGGTGATTTGGAGGAGGATATATGTAGCAGCCAGAAGGATATGAAGTCAAAGGTAAAGAGGAGATGGTGTGCAAATGGAAGAAGAGCTTTTATGGCCTGAAACAAGCTCCACGTTAATGGTATAAGAAGTTTGATCTTCATGATGGAGCAAGGTTATATCATATGTCATTCTGACCATTGCGTGTATACAAAGAAATTTGAGGATGGAAGTTATATTATCCTATTTTTGTATGTTGATGACATGCTGGTTGTAGGTAAAAACATGTAGGAAATAAAAGTACTCAAGAAACAGCTAAGAGAATCCTTTGATATGAAGGATTTGGGGGCTGTCAAAAAAATCCTTGGTATGAGGATAACTCGGGATAGGAAGGAATGAAAGCTAAATTTATCTTAGGAAGAGTACATTAAGAAGGTATTGGATAGGTTTAACATGTAGGATGCTAAACTAGTTGGGACTCCTTTGGGAGGCCATTTTAAGTTATCAGAGCAGTGTCCCAAGACAAAGCATGAAAGAAACCATATGTCCAAGGTACCTTACTCATCAGCAGTTAGCATTTTGATGTATGCTATGGTATGCACTAGGCCTGATATTGCCCATGCAGTAGGAGTTGTAGGTAGATTTATGAGTGATCCAGGTAAAGAGCATTGACAAGCAGTAAAGTGGATCCTTCGGTATTTGATAGGGAC
This sequence comes from Taxus chinensis, assembly GCA_019776745.2. NCBI lineage: Eukaryota > Viridiplantae > Streptophyta > Pinopsida > Cupressales > Taxaceae > Taxus > Taxus chinensis. Next base: position 690,555,618 of record CM034152.1, read on the forward strand.
CATGGGGACAGTTTTATGCTATAGTGGATCAAACACCACTTTACGTGGTTATGTAGATTCAGACATGGCTGGAGATGTAGATAGCAGGAGGAGCACGACATGTTATATTTACACTGTAGGTGGGACAGCAATAAGCTGGATTTCACGACTACAGAAGTTGATTTCTTTGTCAACCACAAAGGCTGAGTATGTTGCTTCCACAAAGGTAAGCAAAGAGATGATTTGATTACAAAAATTACTTGAGGAGTTAGGGCATAAGAAAGAGGAATGTAAGATGTATAGTGATAGTTAGAGTGCTATACACCTAGCTAAGAACTCTACTTTCCACTCCAGGACGAAGCATATATAGTTGAGATATCACTTCATCAGGACAACTTTGGAGGAAGATAAGTTGAAATTGGAGAAGATTCATACTAGTCAGAATCCTGTAGACATGATGACCAAGGTGGTCACAAGGGATAAACTAAAGCTATGTTTAGCTTTGGTTGGCCTTCACAGATGATAGTGAAGGGTTGAGAAGCTTTCTCAGTGGAAATCAGTCTCCAAGTCGGAGATTGTTATGTTTGTGGAGCCTATTTTCATGTTAGAGTGCAGTACACCTTCTATGTGTTACACTCAAGTATTTTTACAGTGTTCCTGCTCACCAGTGAGCGGGTCAAGGGGGTTCACAGGTGAAGCCCTTGAAGAAAATTTTCATGGGTGGTTTATTAACCCATGGGTAATGGGTAACCATTATGGGCTATTTTTGGGCCCATGGTTTTTTTGTACCCATTTTTTTGATACCCATGATTTTGATACCCATGGTTTTGTATCAAACTGCTTAAGCAATTGTCTATTTATATGGTCTTATGCATATGATACATATACAAGAAAATGCATTATAGATGTGCTTTGAATTCGGGTGTGAATTTTGTAGAGTTTGTTGAGCAGAGCTCCAAACAGATTTGGGTATTGTATTGAGAGAGTGGAGGCTTGTAATAAAATCTGAGCAAGTGATTCTTGGTGGACGTAGCCCAAATTGGGTGAACCACGTTAAATACTATCTTTCTGTGTTGTGTTATTTATTCTACACTTTTATTTGAGATTTGTAATATTTTTTACATATTAGTTTCTACTATTGCGATTTTGTAAGGGATTATTCCACATATTTTATCTCTTATTTCCCATTAGTGACTGTGGTACATTATTCTGCCAGGTGGTGAGAGGGCTCAAAAGGAGTGGTGGGAAAACTTGGAGGCCTACCCATTCATCATTATACTACTAGTTGGTTTTCTTTGTGGTTTGTTTGATAATGGTGATGAGGGCATCACCCCTGCAAATGCTCCAGCTGAAGTTTTGGGGAGAGAGAACCTCCCTGCATTTCAAGGGTAGGCTGAGAGTATCCCACCTCCTATCACAAGCTTGCCAAGTGGTCCAAAAATTCTCCTGACTATAATTTTCAAAATCAATGACACACTGAAGTAAAATATGAGAAGTATTCACCCAAACCCCTGCCTAATAGTAAAGTGAGTGAAATTTTTTCCGCAGGGCTACATCTGTATGATGAGTTGGGCAGATGTGGAATATGATGGACTGAGCAGTGTGATTGAAAATTTCTGTTTGCTGACCCCAAATGATCTGATTCCGTAATGCAAACTATCAGGGACATTGGCAACTATCATGTTATGTAGATAGAATTCACAAAGCAAATTTTGGATTTCTGGAGTACTACACTTGTAAACTAATAAAAAAACTAGGGCCATTGGGAATTTCATGAGGGGCTTGAGAACATAATTGAAATAACTGCCAGGAATAAAAAATTTCTTTAACAAACATGCTATAGACTGTAGAGGGTATCCTATAAGACAAAAGTTTGAGGGCCAAAGGACAGGTAGAGTCTAAACTAGATGTTATTTTTTGTTTTTCCTCCTATATGGATTCTTTTCCTTTTTTAATTTTTGATTTTCCTTCTATAATTCCCTTTCCTGAAGGGATAGTGGGACCTCAATATGTATTTTTTTCAGTTTAGGGATGTCCCTTATGATAATTACAGTAAATCTAATCAAATAACTGCTTGCATGAACTTAAAATAGCCTCGTATCTCCTCGATTGAGTGGGCCCTTTCTCTTCCTCGGGATAGAGGGATTAACAACTTCTGATTCTCAAAATGTTGTGGCTTTCATTAACTCAAAATAATTTCATAACATATACAGTAATAAATAATCAATAATTATATGCAGATAATCTCCTTTAGTATATCAAAAAGTGGTACTACCAAGTTCTGAAGACGAAGTCTTCACATAGATATTGTTGGTTACAAGATCCACCATAATAGGCAACATTAAACACTGTCCATCAAACTCTAATTAAAACACATAAATCTCTACGGGCCGTTAGGATCAAGCTTAGGCTAATAGGTCAACTTAATGGAAATAGTCTTTAGCCACATGCTTCGAACTCGGGCTCCATAACCACCAGTAACTTACATCATTCCCTGCACACATCATCACGTTTGATATCACAAAGATAGTTAGTAGGAGGTTCATGTGATAATCAATTTTCATAAACTATAGCAAGGAAAATGCATCAAACCTACTAAGATATAAATACACAAAACATCCCCATGTAGTAATAAGTCATATCAAAAAGAGTATTTTCAGCCTGAAGAAATGATGTTAATGAGCCAAACAATGCACTCATCATTTTCCCCCTGAATTTACCTGTTACATGTTCGTATGCAACTCATATGTGTCCTACCCGCCTACCAAGATGCTCAGCCATGTCATACTCCTAGAATTGATCAGCGTATTGCTTTGTGGTGTTCTTGCAGCCCTAAGTATTAGAGGTAATTTCTACCCATGCTATGAAACTGTCATGTGATTGTGCTGCATTGTTCTGCCAGGTACTGAGAGGGCTCAAAAGGAGTGGTGGGCATACTTGGAGGCCTACCCATTCATCATTATACTACTAGTTGGTTTTTTTTGTGGTTTGTTTGATAATGGTGATGAGGGCATCACCCCTGCGCATGCTCCAGCTCAAGTTTTGGGGAGAGAGAACCTCCCTGCGTTTCAAGGGTAGGCTGAGAGTATCCCACCTCCTATCACAAGCTTGCCAAGCGGTCCAAAAATTCTCTTGACTATAATTTTCAAAATCAGTGACACACTGAAGTAAAATATGAGAAGTATTCATCCAAACCCCTGCCTGATAGTAAAGTGAGTGAAATTTTTTCCGTAGGGCTACATCTATATGATGAGTTGAGCAGATGTGGAATATGATGGACTAAGCAGTGTGATTGAAAATTTCTGTTTGCTGACCCCAAATGATCTGATTCCACAATGCAGACTGAAAGGCTTTAATTTGAAAATCACCCACAAATAAGTTGATTAATAAATTAGGGACATTGGTAATTATCATGTTATGTAAATAGAATTCAAAAAGAAAATTTTGGATTTGCAAAGTAATGCACTTGTAAACTGATAAAAAACTAGGGTCGTTGGGAATTTCATGAGGGGCTTGAGAACATAATTGAAATAACTACTAGAAATAAAATTGTTCTTGGAAAAACATGTTATAGACTGAAGAGGGTCTCCTATAGGATAGAAGTTTGAGGGCCAAAGGACAGATAGAGTCTATAATAGATGTTATTTTTTGTTTTTCCTCCTGTATTTACTTTTTTTCCTTTTTTAATTTTTGATTTTCCTTCCACAATTCCCTTTCCTTAAGGGATAACTGATGGAAACTATCTAAGAGGGTAAGACTCTTGTCACGCTGTTGCTTTAAAAAACTTACTTCAAGATGCAGGGAAATAATCTCCTCAACTTTTTCTACTGTCTTTTGTGTAAATTCAGCTTGTAATAAAAGGTTTGTTTCTTCCATACCTTGTAATTGAGATTTTAGTAGCGTGATTTCCTCCAGATAGTTGTGAGAAGGTGCCACTTGGGTGTCAAGCATTTCAGGAACCACAGGGTGAATTTCTGTAGATGACGGAATAGCAGATGCCGGATTGGCTAGGTGATCCTCCTTATGTAGTTCTTCCTGAATTTGGGTGGTACCATCAGGCAAGGACTCTGATTGGGAACCACCTATATGAAAAAATGAGTTAAGTTGTCGATACCGTAGTTGCATGGAGGAAGACGGAGCCATGGCACACTTTCCTTTTAAATCAGAAATGGAAGGGAATGGAACCTCAGGAGTACCAACTATGTCCGCAAGCTCAGGAACATTGGTTGCCTCTGCTTGGTTATGTGAAGGGTAAGGGCCCGATGCAAGGGTAGATCAAGGTGTAGAAGTGAGACCAGATTTCAATTGCTTTGGTCTAGACCCTTCATCACCAGCATATCCCTCGAGCCTCCACTTTTGTCTAAAGAAGACTTGGTGTGAACATAACAAATGAATCAACCCTGAGTGTTTAATTACAAACTTTCCTCCATCGGACCGGTACTTCTGCAAAACTTTAATAATGGAGTCCGTGAGGTATTTTGGAAGATTTACCCAAAGGGCCTAGTTGACACATCCCTTTCTAAGGTGGATTAGCATTTTAAGTGCATCACCACCTAGAACAGAGGCCTGACCATCACATATAAAATACCAGTTGACCCATTTCACAATCTCACTCCAGATTCAAAGTAAACTTGTCCGCTTAACACCCTTCTAGACACTCAATGGAGTCAGGATGACTTCTGGGAGTGCCTCTCCTTCAACGTGAAATAGAAAAATCAGTATTTGTAAAGAAGCATTCATCATAACCTTCAAACCAAAGTCTGACAAGCCAGATAGGTTAAAAATGACCTGACTGGTAATTTTAACCTGTCTTCTGCCAACTTGTGAGCACGTGGACTCAAAATTATTCAAGAATTCTTCCACAATGCCCTCATCAAATCCTTCAAATTGGTGAATGAAATCCAGCCATCCAAAATCATGAAATACCTATGAAAGGGTGTAATTCTGGAGTAACGCATCTGGTGAAGCAGGTTCTGATGTCTTTCGCGGTCCCATGCTGAAATCGAAGGTGAGTAATAATAAAAGGAGTGAGTGCCACATGTCCTGAATTTGGAGAGTGTGACACATCAAGGCATGTGGTGATTATGAGCCATTACTCCTTTTATGCCATCACCCATAGAACCAGATTTGTAAAGAGATCCGAAATGAACATAGCAATCATTTCATGATGGCGTAATGATGAAAAATGTATACGTGGGGAAATGTTTTGCATGAAAATATTGTTAGCAAGTTAAAATACACTTACCCATGCCACATTTAGTTGGTCAATATCCATAGATTTCTACGCCCTGTAGTTCGAGATGAAACATGATTAGTGGCTGTAGAAATAATGAAAAAATCCTACATTTATTGGAAATAATAATAAGAAAAACTGCTAAGGGAAAGAAGATCAAGTGAAGGCTCATCTTCCTTTATTGAATTTTCAAGAGATTGATTACTCCATGCTTGAGAGGTAAAGAACCTCCTCAGCAATGCATGTCTTTGCATAACAGAATGTCATCAGTGAAATTCTTCTTATCCAGTGGTTGGTGATAAAATCGGAGCCTATGCCCATTCACTAGAAGAGTCTGTTTGTCTCCATCAATAGGGATCAATCAAACAGAGCCATTATCAAACACTTGATTTACCTGATAGGGACCTAACCAATGTGTACGCAGCTTGCCTTTAAATTGCTGATAGCAGGAATCAAAGAGAAAAACCCCACTTTCCCTCATGAAATGCCCTTGTTTTGATGTGAGCATCATGTCAAGTTTTCTACTGATGTTGTAGAATTTTTGCTTGTTTTTGTGCCTCCATCCGTATTTCATCTAATTCATCCAGCTATAGCACTTTTTCACATTGTGCTTCATCCAAAATCGATCCCAAATTCCAATTTTGTACTCCAGGTGCGAAATTTGAACTCAACAGGTAATAATGGTTTCTTCCCAAAGACCAGCTCATAGGGAGAAAAACTAGTAGTTGTTTTCCAGGTCATGTTGTAGGCCCAGATGGGCTAAGGAAGCTTTGGTACCCAATTCTTTCTATCAACATTGACCACCTTAGTTAGAATATTCTTGAGTTCTCGTTTGGTTACCTCCACTTGCCCTTTGGATTGGGGGTGATATGGTGATGATTTTCGGTGCCTGATTCTATAGATTTCCAAGAAAGCTTCAATCATATTTGAAACAAATTAAGGACCTTGATCAGATACAATGGCCCTTAGTGCTCCAAATCGCAGTAATATCCGATTGTACAAGAAATCAGCAACAACATCTTCATTGGCAGATGCCAATGCTTGAACTTCAACCCATTTGGTGGACATAGTCCGTGCATACCAAGAGATACTCCTTCCTGAAATATGGAGGATCAAATGGTCCAACAAATTCAATACTCCATTTCTCAAATGGTCCTAGAACTAGCTGAGGATTCAGAGGTATTTCCATAGAAAGTGTAGGTTTTCCCATTTGTTGGCATGCATCACACTGCCACACATACTTTTTTGACAGTCCTATGGAGGGAAGGCTAATAGTACCCTACTCTAAGGATCTTGTGAATTGTTTGCTTCACTGAATAATGTCCACCTCGTGGCTCATCATGACAAGATCGCAGTACGTCATGTACCTCATCCTCTTGAACACACCTATGAAGAACCATGTTAGGAAAAAATTTAAATAAGAATCCATTACACCATTTATATGTCGCACTATTTCCAACCAATCACCTTATTTCCTTACGAGTAAAATAGGTAGGAAAATTCCCTGTTAAATAATTCTTGAGATCAGTAAACCAAGGAGTCTTAGTCGAGATAGCAAACAAGTTTTCATTGGGAAATTGGTCTTGTACTGCTTCTTCGTTACCTGAAACATTTATTCTAGAAAGAAAATCAGCAACAACATTAGATTTCCCAAGCTTATCTATAATAGTGAGATTGAATTCTTGTAACAAGAGTAAACAGTGAATAAGCCTTCCGCCAACCACTGGTTTGTTCATCAAATATCGAATGACAGAGTGGTCAGTGTAAACAAAATTTTTATATCCAGTGATGTAATGATGAAATTTATTCTAAGCATAGACAACAGCCAAAAATCCTTTTTTTGTAGTAGTGTAATTCCTTTCCGTAGGAGTCAGATTTTTGTTGATAAAATAAATTGCATACATATGATCTTCTAAGTCTTTTTGTCCAAGGACACCACCCATGGCTATATTAGAAGCATCAGTGTGGATATGGAAAGGTTGTCCCTAGTCAGGGCCAAGTAAAACGTGGGCCGTTGTCAGCTTTTCTTTGATATAATAAAATACCTGTTGACACTTAGGAGACCATTCAAAATCACAATCTTTGGTTAGCAATGAAAACATTAGGGCAGCAATTTTGCTAAAATATTTTATGAATTAGCGGTAATAACTTACATGACCAAGGAAACTTTTGATGTCAGTCTAATTAGCTGGTGTAGGTAATTGGGTGATGATTGATATCTTTTTGGGATCCACCTATATACCTTGGGCTGAAACATGGTGACCTAAGACAATTCCTTGATCAACCATCATTAGACATTTCTCATGACTCAGAGATAGTTGGTGTTGTTCACATTGACTGAGTACTTTCTCAAGATTATTCAAAGATTCTTCAAAAGTGGATCCATGGAAAGTGAAATCATCCATGTAAACCTCAACACAATCGTTAGCAAGATCTGTAAAAATGGCCAAGACTGCCCGTTGAAACGTAGCAGGAGCATTACAAATCCCTAAAGGTAAGACTCGGCAAGTGAATGTACCCCAAGGGCAGGTAAAAGTAGTCTTATCCTGATTAGCAGGGGCAATACTAATTTGAATATACCCACCAAACCCATCCAAGAAAGAAAAATATTTCTTACCAGCCAAATTGTCCAGGACTTGGTCAAAGAAAGGTAAGGGAAAATAATCCTTCTTAGTGGCTTTGTTAAGTTCCCTGTAATCAAAACATATTTGCCACTTACCATTCTTCTTGGGAACAATAACTAATGGGGAAACCCATTGACTATCAGATATAGGATAGATGAAATCTACCATTAGGAGTTTTTCGATCTCATTTTTTATTATGTCTCTGAATGCTGGATTGATTCTTCATTGTGGCTGCCTTATAGGTTTGGCGTCATCAGTGTAAATATGATATGTATAGATGCTAAGATGGATTCCTTTTATATCAGTGTAATCCCAAGCAAAAGCATGGGAATTTTTTTTTAGAACCTCAAGCACCCTAGCTTCTTGATTGACCTCCAAGTTGTTACCTATGGTCAGCTCTCTACCCATATTGACAAGCACCTGCTTGGTATCATTCGCAAGAGAAATCTCTGTACTAGTGATAAAAGAATTCAATGAGCAAACATGGGGTTGAAGCATGTGTAGGATGGGTATGTTGTCAAAAGACAAAATCTTGGTTAAAGGACAATAGAAATCAGGAACTAAATGTTTGGAATTATAAGCATAGAGTTTCCTACCAAACTTAGTAGAGGTAATGTATACCAGAGAAATAGTAGAAGAGATGTTTAATTCTAGTATTCTGGATTCCGTAGCAATAGTGCTGATTTATGTAGTCACAGAGTCCTTAGAATACGTCAGTGTATATGACTCCACAGCTTCCGCCATATGATTGTGTACTGCAATAGTGGCCAAAAAACAAGAACTCAAAGAGTTAGCATCCAAAGAATCCACCCATACCTGGTCACAATTTTTCGTATAAGGCTGGGCAGGAGGATATATTGAAATGTGTTTAGATTTCTGCCCATTTAGAATTGTCATGTTGCTTGACCTAAAATCAATGTAAGTAGCAACCGTAGCCAACCAGGGTCTTCCCAAGATGACTGGATATCCCAACTTCTAAGCTTTAGGTTGCAAAACCATGAAATCAACTTGGTACTCCCATGATTCAATAGTGACCATTATATCTTCAACCACACCATCATCTACAACAATGGATTCATCTGCTAACTACATAATAGTGTTGGTCGGTTGAAGTCCTGTTAAGGATAGTAGATTAAACATTTCTATTATGATGACATTAATATCAGCACCAAGGTCCACCAAAATGTTAGATATTGACTGGTTGTTTATACAAATAGTAATAACAAGGCTCCCAGGATCCCCATATTTTGGTGAGATAAGGGTGCCAGAAACTAAATCAGCCAAATTCCCTTCGACTCTGACACTCTTTCGGTATTTATTTTTTCCTTCCTGGTGTCTTTATACACTCGTTTCTAATGGTTTGGTTTAGTTTAGGGATGTCCCTTATTGCATGCAGTAGTGGGACCTCAATCTGTACTTTTTTCAATTCCTGAACTAGTTTTGTTTCATCTATAGTTCGAGTGTCTTGTAATCACTCAGGAAAAGGAGTTGTAGTCTATTTAAGTATTTGATCATCTAGTGTATTTGGTATTGGTGAAGAACCAATATTATCCTCAAGGTTTTCTTCCTTATCAACATCAACGAGTAGTTCTATGATAAAAACAAGAGGGTTTAATATTTTACCAGATCATAGTCATAAATTACCAATAGTGTTAACTTGAATGGTGTTACCTGGGTCTGTGTCATCAATTGAAGCTATCTGTTGATTTTTAGGATTGGATACTGGCTGAGCCGGAAGTTGTGTTTGTGTTGCTTGTCCTTAATTTTGGTAGGCTTGAGGTGGAGGCATTAAAGCTTGTTGTGGCTGCTAGAACCTATGTTGTTGATTACCATTTTGTGGTGGTGCCTAGAACTGATTTTGGCTAAAATTTTGTTGAGAACCCCACTACTGATTGTGCCAAGGATTGGTTGCAGGTGGTGGAGCTCAACCCAGCTGAGTGTAGGTATTTTTCCAAGGTGGTGGATATGGATAAGTCATCCAGTTTGAGTTTTCCACTCAAGTTGTCCCCAAGAAGACTGAGAGGCCTAATTTTACCATGAAATCCTCCAGCGATTCTGAGTTGGTCTAGATGGGAACCCACCCTGATTTGTTGGTCTTTGGAAAAAATTTAATTCAGCACTTGTTTGAGAGATGACATTCAAACCTCCTTTCAACTGTGGTAAAAGTTTGCAATGCTTAGTGTCATGGTCAGTAACTTCACAGATTAAGCGCACGTCTGTGACATCTAAAGGACATTATCTCAAGGGGTGTCTCTTCCGAAACTTAGGGCAATACATGTCAAATGGTTCTTTGGTGGGGGTGGATTTTGCCTTGAGTTCATCTATGGTGGATTTTAATTGCAGCAGAATGTCAGTTTTCATGTTGGCCATTTCTTATAGAAGTTTAGAGGTACCCAAAGACTTGGATGTTTGTTTTCTTCATATTCCTCCACATGTTCTAGAGTATCTTCTACATAGCTCAGTGATTTGTTCCATGGTGAGTTTATGCACATCTCCTCCTCCCATGAGAAGGAGGGAATCCTTGGTTTCCTCATCCAGTCCTTTAAGAAATACTTTTTAAGTGATGTTTGCATGTAACTCATACCCACTGTGTTTATAGAGAAAGAGGAAACTATCCAAATAATCCTCTAGATTCTCATCTTCCTTTTGCCATATTTGGAAGAACTCTTCCTTCCTATCCCTTCCCCTACAATAGTCTTGGTACTTATCCAGGAAGGTTGTTTCCATGGCTTCCTAAGAATTAATGGAGTTAGATGGTAACCCCATAAACCATCTCATAGTAGAATCTTTGAGAGTGGAGGGAAACAATTTGAGTTTTTTATTGTCATTTCAGTAGTCATATTTCTGGCATAGGATTTTAAATTCAAACAAAAACTGATCAGGGTCTTCTTTTGTCATTCCTCGAAAGAGGGGGAGGATGGATGGCGAGATGTTTTTCATGGGTGCATCCTCATCTGCATCTAGGACAATGGGATATGTAAAGGTTCACCCTAAAGGTTTGTCTTCATCATTCCCTAGGTCCCCCATTTCCGAGTGGTGTGAAGAGAATACATAATACTCAGAGGAGGTTCTAGGTGTTAGGTTGGAATCTGTATCACTCTCAGTGTTTCTTCCTTGTGAAGTGCCTAGAGATATATTCTGAATATTGTGTGCTATAAATCTCCCTTGGTTATCTTGTGACCTATGCATCCAGGTTGGTTGTTTTAAAATGCGGTTCGAGAGAACTAATGGTTTCCTCTATGATCTTCGTTAACACCCATAACATATGGAATAAAAAAAATGGAGCTTATGGCTATGTCCTCGGAAATGGTGCCAAAAATTATGGGTCATTGTATTCTTCCAATCATTTAACTAACATAATCTTTGTCAGTGTCATTCTAAACTAGGGCTATGTCCTAGGCAGTATGCAATGGAGTCTAGGGGAACCAGTTATCTTTTGGGTCTGTTAGGGGTTGTTTAGTTTAGTGACTATTCTATGGAAATTAAATACAGTTCTACAGAATTCAAATATTTGTGATGAAAGGAAATTTAACAACTAATTTTCTTTTATAAAATGAAATACGCACGCACTATTATTAACAAATGAAATCACAACTGTATAAATGGAAGTTAGTAGAAAGCAAGACTATTCGTTAACTAGATTTTCATCACAAAAGCATCTATTCTAAGTGAAAGAAGTAATGGAGAAAGTAGATATAGTTAATCAAAGAATGCATGTAACATTTATCAAATGAAAATTGCAGTAAATCTAATCAAAGAACTGTATGCATGAACTTAAAATAACCTCGTACCTTCTTAGTCAAGTGGGCCCTTGCTCTTCGTCGGGATAGAGGGATTAACAACTTCTGATTCTCAAAATTTCATGGATTTCATTAACTCAAAATAGGTTCATAACATAGACAGTAAGAAATAATCAATAATTGTATGTAGATAATCTCCTTCAGTATATCAAAAAGTGGTACTACCAAGTTCCAAAGACGAAGTCTTCATATAGATAGTGTTGGTTACAAGATCTGCCATATCAAGTATCATTAAACACTGTCCATAAAATTCTAATTAAAACACATAAATTTCTACGGGTTGTTAGGATCAAGCCCAAGCTAATAGGTCAACTTGATGGAAATAGTCTTCAGCCACATGCTTCGAACTCGGGCTCCATAACCACCAGCAACTTCCATCATTTCATGCACACATCATCAAGTTTGATCTCACAAAGACAATTGGTAGGAGGTTCATGTGATAATTGGTTTTCATAAACTATAGCAAGGAAAATGCATCAAACCTACTAAGATATAACTACACAAAACATCCCCATGTACTAATAAGTCATATCAAAAAGAGTATTTTTAGCCTAAAGAAATTATATTAATGAGCCAAATAATGCACTCATCAATGATTCTCATGGATACTTTTCATCTACCTTTAGATGAGATCCCATGGTTGTTTCATCTTGTCTTTTGCATGAGAGTCCTATCGTCCACCTTGGTCTTGTCCATGACTTCAAAGCCCTCACATGGGATATAACTCCTTGAGTCAAAATTTGAATCAAAAGATGACTCCCTCAAAAAGACATCTTCCTCTCAATAATTTCTACTGTAAATAGACTACTCCCTCAAAGTACAGCTATGTAAAGCTTAAAAAAACAAGAGCAAGTTAAGCTTCCCACATCGATCAGCTTCACGAAGACCTCAAGGAGTTAAATTTTCTTCATCCTGTATAGACTTGCCACATCGATCAGTCTATCTTAAATATAAGTCAAAACAGAAAACTTTTTAGTCATGGACTTGCCCATTGTGACTTTGGATCTCTTACCTAAAGAGAAAGCTACCTCATAACATATAAAAAATTAACTACCTTTCACCCTTCTTACCATTCCCACTCTCATTTCCTACTGCCTCAAGAGACTTCTTGGAACTTAGACATTTGGTGATCATGTGACTACTTTTCACCGTAAAAAAATCAATCATGCAATGTCTTTAGGGTTTTACGTTCATCACCTCCTCCAAGGTATGATCTACTACGTATGATCCTACCTAATCAGGTGGCTTTATTTCCTCCTCTTATCTTTTAACCATCTTTGTTTACGTTTTGATTACCTTATACAGGACTTGGTCCTCGACGTTTACCTTTGGGGTAATCTTCTTCTTTCATCATAATCAACCCCACCTACATCACTTTACCTATAATCCACCCACACCTAACAGATCTAAAACCCACACCATGCCTAAAACCTACTAACCCATTTGCATACCTCCTCATATTCTTCCCTAGCTCATGGGAGAACTACAGTAGCTTGAGGTCCCTTTTCGTCAAGACTATGTAGGCAGCACTCCGATGGCATGGGGCCCTTGGAGGTTAGCTCGGCCATTCTCTACCCTAAACAATTCATCTTCAATGTTCCTCACATTACATCACACCTCACTTAGTTTCCCTTCTATACCCAAAATTGGAAATTAAACCACATACATAACAAGTTGCTTCATATTTTAATCCTTATCACAGCATACATTTATTACGCCTACCATTTCTTTATCATCACTATACATAGATTATACCACATCTCACATATGACCCATATTATCATTCATTGCATAAAATAATGAATCACAACTTCACCTACCAACCTGACTCAACTATGCCTAAACAAACCTAACTCAACCATGCCTAAACAAACTTGACTCGATCCATGCCTAAAAAACCTGACTCCACCATGCCTAATAAACATAACTCGATCCATGCCTAAACCAACCTCTCCATCCTGCCTAACTTGCCTAATTTCTATCCATATCAAAACAACAAATCAAAATCTCATCAATGCACCAATAAATCAAAAAATCTCATCGCTACATCAAAAAATCAAAAAAATATCATGTATCTCATCATATAAATAAATCTGTATCTCAATACAATATACATGGCTATCTCCTCATGTCCATCATCTCAAAATCATCAGCACGTAGGCCGATACACAATATAAAATGTCCTCAGCACATAGGTTGGTCTCATATATACAATAAAATAATGAATAAATACAAAATATCTTTAGCATGCAGGCCGGTATATGCTTGAAATATATAAAACCTCTCATACATCCTCACTATCTTTGGCACGTAGGCTGGTATGTGATAAAAAATATAACTATCTCTTGGCATGCAAGCCAGTATATATCACAAAAAAGACTATCATACATTAAAAACCAAGCGCCACATATCACGCATCTCGGCAGATGTCCTCCATCTCTATATCACCTGTACCCTCAGCCTCCTGGGTCCTTACTGGCACCTCAACTAGAGCTGGCCTTCATGCGATGGTAGCCTCTACTTGATCTGGCCTTGGAGATCACTGACCCCCTGTGCTCTCCACACTATGAGTGCGGGATCTCATCTTCTCACTAGATGCCTGTTGTGCCATGTACTCGGCATAGAATACGAAGTCTATCCCGGCCACCATCAGCTAGTCCTAGTAGTATCTAGCCTCACCTAGGGCATCCCGTAACCTAGATATAGGCAAGGTTTGTGGTGGTCCCATAGGTCTCACCCCTTGTACCTATCTTGTGGGAACTTGCCTCGCTTCTCCCTATGAACTAGAACCCAGTCCCAGTGCTTGTGGTGGTGTTCCCTTCCCCTGTGCCTATATCTAGGCCTATAAGACCCCAATTTTTTCCTGGGCTATGGCCAACTGGCCCTATAAACTTATCACCTGAGCCTATAAGGCCACCACCTAATCATCACCCTCCTCTCCATCTCCATCTCCTCCACTAGCCATATGGGCCTGCAGACTGGCAACCTATACATGGAGCTATGCTACCTCTGCCTCAGAACTCTCTAGATGTGTCTACATTATACCCAACTAGGTAATCATCATAGCCACCTACCCCTGTAGGGAATCTCTCTACACCATAAGGGTGGCTAAATTCGGTTACCCCGGTCTGGGTAGTAGGGCTTGTAAGTGAGCCGCCCACCACTATCTGTACCTATTTGTGACCCCGACATCATCTATCCGTTGGTCCACTACCTTCTCCTCTTGCCCTGTGGGCACTAGGGCTATGGTAGAGGTAAGGGCCTCTCCACATCATCTCTCTAGTACTGTGGGATAGGTGGAGATATGTCATGTAAAATCCTAAACTACCATCAGACTCTGTCCACCGAGATCATCTCATGCTCCCTGGCATAGCGACCCTGTATCCATCTCACCATCTGGAGCTCAGCTAGCTCCTTGTGCATATGCCTATATGAGGGAATCCCATATACGACCTCTAGATAATTTCCACTCCAGAAAACCCCTCCAGTAACTACCGAAAAATAGGCCATATCATGTGTGGGCCACTCCGATCTCCGCTCTCCAATAGCCAGCACCCATCTCCTATACCCCACTCACATAAATCTTGGTGCGAATGCATCTACTCTAGGCATCCCTATAGGCCACACACAAACTATGTGCTCGTATGCCTAGCAGTGTAGTAAAAATGTACAACACAGGCTAAACCTGCGTAGCTGCCCATATGCCCACAACTCCCTATACAGCTACACCAAGAATGGTGGTGCCCAGGAAAAGAGAGTCTCATCTACCATCATGTCGTGGAGTACACCCATCAGCGATCGGGTAAAAAATCCACCCTCTACATCTGGAATTGAAAAGCAGCACCCTACCTCCATCAACATAACCACTAGCCTCATCTCCTTCAGATGGGCTAGGTACATCTCTCCATAGCTCAAGATGGCACTGTGGAATGTCAGCTCGGCCATCCCCTCTCTGAAAATAGTCACAATCAACTCCTCTGAAGCCTTGAAGGAGTCAAAGTAGGCCTGTGTACCCAATATGGGTAGCCGTAGAATCCAGAACATGTCCTCCAGGGTGACAGAAATCTCACCTATCAGCAGGTGGAACGTGTTGGTCATAGAATCCCATCTATCGATGAGTGTGACCATCAAACTGGGATGTTGGACTACATGTCAATATCTCTAGACTCCACTCAAGCCAACTACCTCCACATGTTACAGCTCCTCCGGGGTCACGTTTTCATGCACTGACACCATTAGAGGCGGAACCCTGTCCCACATACGCAGATGATCTCTCCCCTGCATCCAATACAAAAAAAACATTAATCTACATTTACCATACCCATACTCACCTACTATCTTTTTCCCACAATGTATTTTTACACTACCCATCTCAACCACCTAGCCCACATCACTTTTTGACTTGTGTCCACCAAAACCCGACTGGTGTCGATTCCCCCTAACTGACCCCGATCACCCTTTAACTGGCATCAGTCACCTATTTAGTGACTGATACTGGTTCAACCTTACTGACACCAGCCACAACTAACTGACTCTGGTCACTATCATGGTAACAATTCATAATTCCCCAAACCCCCCTTTTCTAAAAAACCCCCCCTTACCCCTTTTACCCACCTACAATGACCTACACTACCCTTGCACCTCCACCCACCCCCTATCTCATTTATTACCATCCCCATTCCTCTTTTTACTTAATTTTCCCCCATTCCCAAATTTAATCTTTTCCCACTCACAAAAACAAAAAACAAATAAAAACTAAACAAATAATTTAGTAATCCCTTGATCTACCTAATAAAATATACCTAGAGTTGATCACTTACCTCATCATGTTGCCATCGTCTCGGTGGCATGTCTAGCCACTACACCGGTGGCCTGATCGATCCCTCTATGGCACCAAATCGTTACCCACAACCTCTACCATATCAAATCCCTCGCACTAATCCTATGGACCCGCTTCTCACCAACCAATCACTCATCGTTCATACCACCAACTCAATGCTCTGTTCCATCCAAACACTTTTCTCTCTTTTCTCTCTTTTTTGTCGTTTTCTCACTTAGCAAAATGACAAATGAATAACAAAAAACATGGATTTTTTTTATAACAAACCCGGGCTAACTGACATCAGTTACCCTTGATCGACATTGGTCACATACCCTACCTAACCATCATCGGTTGACCTATATTGATGTCGGCTATCCTTGACCGGCATCGGTCACCCTCACCTGCACATTGCCCTAAATTTTACCCTTTTACCCTACCCCTACCTCCTTTTTCTACCCCACCCCACATTTACCCAAACCATTTACCTCACCTTCCTGACCTCATAATTTACTACCTCCCTTTGTGCTCCTTTGGGGATTCATTATTTTACCCCTACCTTAGCCTTACCCATGCCGTGACCTAGATATTTGGAGCTAGACCATCGCTATTGACCTTTGACCTTATGTGTTCTCTATACCTTACGACACTGTTACCTGTGTTGACTGACTTAATGACCTTACCTTGCCTCTTGCCATGACTGTTTATCCTTACCCTACCTTTGGTGTACCAGAACATACCTAAACATTCCTGCACCTAACCTCCATTATGTTTCCTAAACATATCTTATACCTTGGATACCGGAATCACTT
Source organism: Taxus chinensis (assembly GCA_019776745.2). Classification (NCBI taxonomy): domain Eukaryota; kingdom Viridiplantae; phylum Streptophyta; class Pinopsida; order Cupressales; family Taxaceae; genus Taxus; species Taxus chinensis. The sequence continues at coordinate 690,572,885 of CM034152.1, forward strand.
CAACCTGATTTGGATAAACCTATCGACCTTAGACATTGTAGAGTTTTCCTACTCTTTAACCTGGTAGCATGATGTAGTTTATATGTGTGCGTGTGTTTGACTGTTGCTACCTTTAACCCTGACCCATTACCTAGATTTCCTGAGTAGACCTTTAACCCTTTTTCCCCGTGCCCACCTACCTTTTCCTCACATTTACCTTTTATCAAACCACTCACCACTTTTTACTTTACCCTTGTCAATTCCTGGTTTGAGGGAGATCACCTTCACCCACACATGGGGCAACCTCATCTTATTTTTGTTAGCGTCGCTCACTAATACAAGCTATGCAACAAAAAGGGGGTAAAATGTAGACACTAAAATTAGGTCACACTCCCATTTGGTCCCTCGACAAATAAGCACTCTTCATCAAATTCACCTAGCCATGGCCCCCTTTAACCCCACTAATATTAATTTAATTAATTTAATTAAATTAATTCATTATCCTCACCATATTTATTATTTAAATATCTTAATTTAGATAATATCCACACTTACACCTCACCTAAACACCTCATCAGGCCAACTCACCCTAAGACCTGTTCTTAGTAAGCTGTCATAACTAACTAAGACTTACCCAAAACCTAAAAATTAATGCCTACATTCCCTCTAACAACATTCCCGCATGCTTACAAGAAGCTTCTAGTTTAATCCACGAGTTAGCGACATGAGATCCAGGAAAATCAAGAAAATCTCCCTACTTTAGTAAACATAGGAAATCTCACCTTGACTAACGTCAGTTACCCTTAACCGTCACCAGTTAAGCTAGAACCACCATTAGCAAGCTTTAAACCCCTAAAACAACCTTATTTTGAAGGTTGGCAAAGATTGAAAAAAGTTGGCAAAACATTGGGAATTTTCCTGAGAGATAACAGATCTTTTAGAGCAAGTTTTTTCCAGAACACACATGCAAGAAAGGAGATCAAGAATTTCCTCTTGCACAGGCATCCAACAATCATCCAGCAACCATCCAACATTCACCTCGGCACAGATTTGATCCAATCAAGAAAAAGGGAATACACATGTAGTCCATGTAGAAGATTTCCAGTGTTTGGTGATCCTCAACAGTCTTCAACTTCTCACCAGCACCTCCATTCATCACTCACAAGCGTCCAGGACTAGAATCCAAGTAAGTAAAATGTTAAACTTCTCTGGTTCATTTCATTTCGTCATTATATTATCACCTATTGTTTACCTAGCCATCCATTGATCTCCCTTCAACACTCCCCCTCCATATACCCATTAAAACCTCGCTAAATCCCACCCAATCTATCAAATACCTGATTCCAACCAACCAAAATCCTTTGTGCAATCATAAAGGTGAACCAAAACCCATTCTGTGGCATTCCAAGTTTTCCACAGTAACTGGCACCAGTTACACCCAACCTCCATCGATCACCGTTAACCAGCATCAGTCTCTATATTTGCCCATACAACCCAGAATAGTGACCTATCCACCTATTCCCACATCACCCTTAATCACCTATGACCTACCTAAGACCTCTGTCAGACCTGCAAAGATTTAGAACTAGTTATTTGACCTTCATATCCTATTCTTACCTATCCTATTAGATTAGATATTTATTATTGTGTTTTAAGTGAGATACCTAAATCATTTCGAATTATAATAGGATTTACTTCATTTCTTGCATTAAATTATTTAAAACAATGGACTGATAGCCATCTAGGAAGTATCACAATTCCCAGATCTAGCACACGCTAGGCAGTTCAGTGCACATATTGCTTAACTCTTTCTGGTGGTCTTGCTTTCCATTACAGGTAGTTCCTCCCAGCCAAAAGGAAGCTCTCACAACCAGCTGTGGATTCAGAAGTCATATGTGCACAACAACCCATCAACCAACATTAAAATAGGTACTCCTCCTACGCCCGTTACCCTATCTGTTTCGTCAATACTCCAAAGAAACGTCTAATAATCAGGTGAAACACCATCATTGGTTGCAATACTTACTCATCATGTTTGATAAATATGGAAAAATACTCTTTCATGATATTTACTCAGCTGAAAATGCATGATGATTGATTTTGATCCATGTCCTGCATGTCTTCATCTCGATGCAATGCTTTCCATGCACGAGTTTTAAAGAGAAACTATAATTGTTTATGCAATTGTTTAATGTAGATGCATTATTTAATAGTATTTTATAGTAAATTATTTTCTAAAAATCCATCTTAGTGAAAGAATTTGTATACATGTAAACTGAAAATCTAACGTGTTAGGAAAAATATTATTGCTTACATAAAAAAGCTAGTAAGTTATATTATTTTGTTGTTAGTTGTATTTATTGTTAAAACAACAACATTTATTATATCCATAATATTCTAAACGGGTTAGTTGTTTCCTATTTTGTAGGAGGTAATTTTCCAACCTCCATGGCTATGTAATAGCCATTGTAATATGCAACATATTAAGAAGAGCTAATCAATTTTAATGTGTCAATTTGTTGCTGCTCCAAGATTTGGTATCAGAGATAGAATTTTCTGAATACTGTTTTTTTAAATTCTCTTGAGTGGAAGTTATATTTTTCTTCTTCCCTGTGAATGAGATAGTTTAATATCTAACAAGTTTGTACCATAGATATGGGATAGCATAAGTAACCTTCAAAAACAGTTTTAAGGCCATAGAAATATCTATACATTTCCCTTCAAATTTTTCATGCATCCATATCTAGAGGTTAAAGGCATCAATACTATGGAGGAAATGGCATATAGGAGTTAATACATAAAATTTAAAGAAATAAATTGGAAGGCACGGGGATTTGACCGGTTCCATTTTTACATAGATATTTCTGGTATGTGTTCCATATTTCTCAAGCTTGTTTTAGTGACAGTCTCGGACTCTTGGCATGGTAAATCCTACAACGAACATCCAGATCTCCGAACTGCATTCTTTTTGGAGTCACCTTGTTCAGCTCGACATCTATAGGATCTTATTCAATTAAGTTTGGCATAAAAATGTTGTAATCCAAGAATGTGAGCTCTTCTCCTCATACACATGTAGAATTGGAAATCAACGAGCGCTGTGTAATTTACTACTGAATTGATTTGGATGAAATTTTGGCCTACAAATGATGTGCATATAACCAACACTTCCATGACTATTACTTGCATTGGATTCAAATTGAATTCATTGGTGGCAGAGGAATTCTCCGTGGTCTATCAAAACTCCTATCTGACATCATTCATTCCATTGGAAAAATTCCAAACCACACGTTATTCCCGATAAGTGGTCTATATTCTCACTCTATAAAGTTGAATCAATATAGAAAAGTGTAGATTACTTTTATATATATTAGTACGTCGACTTATGTGTGATTCAATTTAATAATATAGATCAATATTAGGTGTTCGGTTGTGTTAGTTGATAGTGTATAGGTTTTTTGTGTTTAAATATTTTGTTAATTATATAGTCATGTTGTTTAGTCCATCATTGTCAATATTCATAATGCATGTATTACTCTATCATTTTTCATTGTAAGTCATTTAGTTTTATCTAGGTGTCAACCAATCATATTTTTAAATTTGACAAAATAATAATAAAATGAGTCTAAAGTCCTGTTTTTTTAGGTAATATAGAGTTTTTAAAAAAAAATTAATAATTTTTTTTTCTTTATGGACGCATTTTTCAGTGTTACGCAATGTCTTGAAAATCATTGATCCTTAAAAGGTAAATTTCCTGAGTTAGCAACATCTAGCTAGAGGATGGAGGCAATTCAACAACCTCTCATCAGTCGCCAATGATGGGGCTGTATATCAGTAATGGTAGAATTTTTTTGTGGTGTATGTATTCGCTTTAAGTTTTTGTAGGGTGTTTCTTTCAAGAGTTCTTGTTTTGTGTGGTTTTGGATGCTAAAAAATAGTTGTATTGGAGTGCAGATTACTCTTTGTGATCCTCTGACTGCCTTACTTTGTTGGAAGATGGTCTCATTCACATGCAATGGTGACCATGTGCAGTAAGATCTAACTAGGAAGATCCAACCAATTGTATGTCTTCGATACATTTTTCTTCTCAGTGTTTGTGTGTGGAAATTTCACATTATGGGAGAACATGACACTAATACTCCATTTGCATTATGAGCCCAAAATGAATAAATTCAAAGGAAGCTTCCAGTGGCAGTGGTAGTTTCATATGTTGTTCAAGATTGAGCATCAACGATCAACAACTATAGATTTAATCAAGAACATTGTGATTCTTATAGGAAGTAATGTGAAATATATTTCCTATATATGTCCTATAATGCAGTTTTTTAATAAGGAAATTTTGATTCCTATATACTTCCCTAATATATAAGTATAGTGGCGAACAAAAGTACCATAGTAAGTCAGTTCATGGATCTTTAAAGGGTTTGTGGGAGGATCAACAAAACCACATGAGGTAGAAATTTGATCAGTCCTGTGCACATCAAGGTTTGTGGTAAGCTTGTTTAAAACCATGGAAGAAGAGGGCCTTTCTTTTGATCAAGATCATGATTCATATAGTAGGACAAGTTTCATAGGGGTGGTCATGCTACAGTTGAGTGTGTGGATGTTTTCATCATGTTTGCACTAAGGGGGGAATGTTAGGAAAAATATTAGTTCTTATATAAATAAGTTAGTAATTTATATTGTTTTGTTGTTAGTTTTATTTATTGTCGAAACAACAACATTTGTTACACTCGTAATATTCTAAATGAGTCAGTTGTTTCCTATTTTTTAGGAGGTAGTTCCCCTACCTCCATGGCTATATAATAGCCATTGTACTATTTATCCTATTAAGAAGAACTAATCAAGTTTCCTTTGTCAATTTGTTTCTTCTCCAAGATATCGAAGCTAAGGTGAACCCCGAGCTCTAACACATTTTCTTTCCTCTCTTTCAGGTGCATTGTAGTAGCATCATGGAACAACTTGGAGTAGCAGTGGATCAAGGAAGGGGATTCATCTTTCATTCAATGAAGATTTCCCTTCTCTTTCTTATGTTTTTAGTTTCAAATATATTTGTATTATTTACATTTATAGTTATATCCCATGGCTTGTGTGGGGAAACTTGTACAATTTTTCTTTTTGATATATACATTTTTTCTATGCAATGAGTTATCGGTTGCTTCCTTCACATTACTTTATATTTGTATAACTAAAAGAACATCTGAAAACTCAAATTTTTAATACACTTAGATATAATCGTAAGGAATTAATGATGATTTTTTATACCTTTTCTCATAATTTGAAACCAAGAAAACTAAAATAATGAATGAATTATCACCCAGAAGTTGCATCCTGATTCCATTCCCAGTAATTTTTGAAAATAAAATATGAATCTTGGTTGTTCGATTTTGTCCATTTGCATTGAAGGCTCCATTCATGTCTCCATCGGGACCCTGCATCAGTTCGCAATGACTGATGATGCATGGTTTTGATGAAGACGACAAACTGGAATGACATCCTATATGGGGAGTGGGCGCTCTGTAACTTGGTTCCCATTCATTGTTATGCATATTCATTGCATGTTCATCAACTAAAAACAAGTAATCTAAAATAAAATTATACTCCCTTCACTATGATAACCAAAAATGGTCAACAATTACTCATTTTTCATTTAGTATTTTATTAAATATTTTATATATCAAAATGATCAAATTTGTTTTATTTTTGAAATGTTATACTAAACAAGTTTATACTTTTAAATAATTTGTAATCCTTCTTGCTATAAATTTGAAGAATGGAATAAGATGATTGACTATTAGAATAGTCGAAATGTTATAGGTCAACTAAGACAATAATAATAATTGGTAGGAAGAAATTCAAAAATATTACAAGTCTAATAGGCTTAAGTAATGAAATATTACAACAAAACCTCCCTGGGCATTAGTGAAATCCATAGACCATTATCATAAAATTACACCATGCTATGTAAGTGGACTCTCGGCTAACAAACCTCATTCTCACCCATTCCATGAGTCAAACCTAACTAGTTTCTATGATACCAGATGCAATGAACCATTACACCTAAACCTAAAGGCAATAATGAATTCCACACACTAGGATTATGTTAGGAATAAACTTAGGTTAATTCATCATTTACTAAGTTGTAACGTTAAAGTAATTTAATTTAATTACTTTAACTTATTTAGCTATTTTCTAGTTGTCACATCCCTAGATTAGTGGGGGCTATAATATTGTTAGTTTATTGCTTTAGAATGTTCCCGGATGTTCCCAGATGTGATTAGTTAGGGGCAATATGTTATTTTTGCATATTTTCCATAGTATATTTGATCCACTTTCCATGGATGTTGTTATAGTTGTTCTATGTCTATAAACATTGCAGCTTCTTCATTTGATAATATGAAGGGTTTCCAGAATATCACATTATCAAGAGATTATACCATCAATGTTTTAATCCTAGTGTGTAGATTTCACTAATACTTTGAGGTATTAGTGTAGTAGTTTATTACATTTGGTATTAGAAAAACCACCCATTTTTAATACCCTTAGATATATCGTAAGGAATTAATGATTATTTTTATACCTTTTCTCATAATTTGAAACAAGAAAAATAAATAAATGAATGATATCAACCCAAAGTTGCATAACCTGATTTCCAGTCCCAGTAATTTTGAAAATAAAATATGGATCTTGGTTGTTCGATTTTGTCCATTTGCATTGAAGGCTCCATTCATGTCTCCATCGGGACCCTGCATCAGTTCGCAATGACTGATGATGCATGGTTTTGATGAAGACGACAAACTGGAATGACATCCTATATGGGGAGTGGGCGCTCTGTAACTTGGTTCCCATTCATTGTTATGCATATTCATTGCATGTTCATCAACTAAAAACAAGTAATCTAAAATAAAATTATACTCCCTTCACTATGATAACCAAAAATGGTCAACAATTACTCATTTTTCATTTAGTAAGTTTTATAAATATTTTATTATCAAATATCAAATTTGTTTTATTTTTGAAATGTTATACTAAACAAGTTTATACTTTTAAATAATTTGTAATCCTTCTTGCTATAAATTTGAAGAATGGAATAAGATGATTGACTATTAGAATAGTCGAAATGTTATAGGTCAACTAAGACAATAATAATAATTGGTAGGAAGAAATTCAAAAATATTACAAGTCTAATAGGCTTAAGTAATGAAATATTACAACAAAACCTCCCTGGGCATTAGTGAAATCCATAGACCATTTTGATCATAAAATTACACCATGCTATGTAAGTGGACTCTCGGCTAACAAACCTCATTCTCACCCATTCCATGAGTCAAACCTAACTAGTTTCTATGATACCAGATGCAATGAACCATTACACCTAAACCTAAAGGCAATAATGAATTCCACACACTAGGATTATGTTAGGAATAAACTTAGGTTAATTCTATTTACTAAGTGTAACGTTAAAGTAATTTATTAATTACTTTAACTTATTTAGCTATTTTCTAGTTGTCACACCCTAGATTAGTGGGGGCTATAATATTGTTAGTTTATTGCTTTAGAATGTTCCCGGATGTTCCCAGATGTGATTAGTTAGGGGCAATATGTTATTTTTGCATATTTTCCATAGTATATTTGATCCACTTTCCATGGATGTTGTTATAGTTGTTCTATGTCTATAAACATTGCAGCTTCTTCATTTGATAATATGAAGGGTTTCCAGAATATCACATTATCAAGAGATTATACCATCAATGTTTTAATCCTAGTGTGTAGATTTCACTAATACTTTGAGGTATTAGTGTAGTAGTTTATTACATTTGGTATTAGAAAAACCACCCATTTTTTAGTCACAAAATGGGTGACAAGGAGGTATGTCATCCCATATTTAGGATTCTATATTTTGATTCCAATAATGGGTTTATAGATTGGAGTGGATTAGGTGATAAGGAGGTATGTTAACCCAGATTTTGGGTTGTAGAGCATGATGGGATGCTATGATCCTATTAGGTGGATTTCACTAACTCTTCAAGATTTTGGTGTAATAGTTCATTATATTTGGTATTAGAGTAACCACTTGGGTTTGAGTTGCACAATGGGTGATAAGGGTTTTATATTGGCCTAGAGTATAGAGTTTGGCTCCCAAAGGGATTCAATGGAGTGGAGTGAGTGACAAATATCATTTTCAAACCACAATCCATGTTGAAGAGTATAGAAAGATAATATGATCCTATTGTATGGATTTCAATAAGACCTCAAGGTTTTGGTGTGGTAGTTAGCTATAGCTTCAGCAAAGTGAGAAAATAATTTTTATGTATCTTAGCTTTAATTAGTGTTACACCAATCAAATGTTCATATTCAATTTAATTCAATTATAATGTAATTAAATACTATATTTAATTTTATTAAGGATGGTGGGATTATAGGATAGCCTATCTAGCTATATAGCATTAACGAATATGTACTTATAGATATATTTCTGATGTAGAATAAAATAGATGTATAAGGACCCCAATCACTAGTTTTATACCTTATAAATTATTATAGCATATGTTTATCAGTTATTTGTACTATTAATTGTTTGAAAAAAATAGGGGTGATGATGATGAAGAAGGCCTTCCCATGCCATCTGAAGAAAATGAGATACCATCTAAATACTAATTCATGAAACTTATAGACATTGATGTAACACTCGAACCTACAATGTGACCCTCTATGTAATTCTAAAAGTATGCATATCGATTAGATATATTTTCTAAGAAAGTAAGTATTTTTTATTTATTTCAAATATGGAATATGTTACGAGGTTACGCTACCATTCTTATATGTAGTCTCTTTAAACTATCATTTTATTAGTTTATATGTTATCTTGAATTTATGTATTTAAAATGAGTCCACAGTGATTGATTTAATCATGTATAGTAAATTGCAAGAACTCTCATTATGGAAGGTTTGACAATTTGTTCTCATGTATGGTAAGAGTTGGAATAGTTTACTAAGCTTGAAATTGATGTCTATTTTACATTTTTACGTAGATTGGCATAAAATTGGATCCGTGGAATAAACATTGCATATGGTTGGTCACTCTAAATTTTGAAAAGACTTTGGAATTGGCCACTTCATAGAAATGTTTAAGTTTAATATAATGCATTATAACTTTTTCAACTAGTAGAATAAAGAGGCAAATGATTCTTAGATTGTGAGCACTTGTGTAAATGCAACCTGAAAGTATAGTAGATGTGATAGTCTTTTATGTAAATAAATGACATGAGATTTTTTGGTAGAAAAGTAAGAATGTACAGAAAAATTACTCTATCGGTTTGGAATCTTGAACATTGATATAAATAGATGAAAATGTAAGTTTTCTAAGTATAATGTATTACTATTTTAATCGAACAAATTAATGTAACTTCTACACTCACACAAAGAAGCATTAATGAGAGAGAGAAAGAGATTCAGAGAGAGAGAGAGAGTAGTTATATAGAGACTGCTTAAACTATGCTTACTGAGTGAGATAAATGGTTATTAGATCATACGTGTATAGGGATGTAAGTTAAGAAAATAAAAAATACGTAACAAAATATTTTTTGAAAATATTAGATATATTGTATCATAATTAATACAAGGATTGAAAAGTGAACTAGCTCAGATAAGATTACAAAGAAAGATTGAGATTTAAGGGTTGCAGATTATGCATCACATATTATAGGAATTTAAAAATGATCTTGTTGCAGAATGAACTCACTCAATATTAAAATCATTATGTGTTATAAAAAATATCTAATAGCATCAAGCTCATATGTTTCCTCTTTTTGTTTGTACTAAGCTCATACTTTTATAAAAATTCACAATACATCCAATTTTTTATGTAACCAATTTCGTAGGAAGTGTGTTATAATGAGCACACCAAAAAGAATGTAGTAAAATATGAACACTATGGGATGGGAAACACTTCACCTTATAGTAAGTGGGCCCATGATAATTTGATTTGATAAAGGTAAAGTGTGCTATTTAACTAAAAAAGAAATGCAGCAAATTAAAATAAAACCCAAATTATATCTATATTTTACTTATAGTACACACAAACCCATTTTCGAGAGAGCTGATAATGGGACTTGCATGGATAATGATCAATACTGCCTAGTTAGAGGATTTGAGGAGGCCAAATTTTGTTGGCAATAGATGTGTCACTAGGAGATTTTCATAATGATAGCCTTATATTGATTTGTAATTTTTATGATCATAAGTGCTATGGATCGTAACCATTACAATCATAAGTAGTTATAATCATACAACTTACAACTATAGTATTCCACATAAGTGCTGAATTTCTCTTCATTCTCGTCCATTTAATATAAAAAAAATCTTACTGGGGTAAGTGTAGCAAGTTGGATGGGCAAATATAGGGGCTCATAAATTGACGTCATATTGCAAAAAACAACGAAATCTCAACTTGTATGGATTATTAGCTATACATGCACTCTAAATTAGAAAAATTTATATAAATATGAATCGTAGCATCTGGAATATAGTTTCTAAACTACTAATTTTTGTAAAAAACGGACAATTTTAGCTATATTAAACACTCAAAATTCATATGACTTAGTTGTTTTTTTGAAAAAGCTTATAAGATTGTAATCCATTTGCCCGCATGATTGAGATTACCAAAACTTGTAATTTTTTTTTTTCCTTTGGTGAAAATTTAGATGTCGTTGTCTATCTTGGGATATATTTTATTTTGTATTTTTTTAAGCAATATTTTTGTTTTTATAATTTTTCCCGTGAAAGTGGTGTGAAAATATAAAGAAAACGGAGAAATTTCCGTTTTTTCGTCATAAATATCATCTTAAAATATCGAAATCTATTTTTTTTTTAATGTGTATAGAGAATTTTTCCATGGCTTAGGATGTTCTAGGTTTTTTCATATTCTTACAAGCGAAAAAAAATTTACATTCTTAAACATAGCCATGAACATCCACGGCAAAAAGTCTCTTACAGACCTATTGTTAGTAAGAAATTATAAAATGATATATTATCATAGTGTATTCACTTAAAAAACAGTATTTCTACGAAGTTAAGAGTCTCCCCTACATGCGATGGTGCCATTTTTGTGAACATGTTTTCAGTTTTTCGGCATGGTTCGGAGTTTTTGGAAGAGCAAGATGTGATGTTTTTTGGCCTTTCACTCTGCCATAATGACCTTCCCAAAACTCAGGTTAGGGAAAAAACAAATATTTCCCAAGCCTTAAGGTTCGGGTTTCATGACACAGTCATAGACCAAGATCATGCGTTTATAAACCGGTTATTGTTTAATAAATGTGACTGCGATTGTACGCTACTTAGAATCATATTGAGCACGAATCCATAACATAGCACGCTCGCACATGTCAGATTTTATATCTCTAACCTAGACTATACAATATTTCTACTAAATTATGCCACCTTCTGCACTTTTTTCTTCTCATCGGAAGCTTTTTTTACTGAATTACTGTTAAGGTGCCTGTACATTGTTCTGGACGTTGTCCTAGATCGACCGGAAGCAAAACATCATGGGAGACAAAAAAGGAAGTCAAAAAATGAAATCAATAAGTAAAAAAACACCAAAGGAATTAGAGGCCAACAAAAATTACAAGATTCTCAGCGAATGTGGAAACTTCGTGAATCTAGAAGAGGTTTATCTTTAACCCCTACTATTGTAAACAATGAAGAACTAGGTAATGTTTCTACTGTCAATGTTGAAGTTGAATTAAATACTCGTGATGAAGAAGTTTTTACTATCAATGTTGAAGAAGAATTAAATATTCGTGATGTAGTTGATGTTAAAATTGAAGGAGACAATGAAAATTTGAATAAGTGAAATTCATTTTGAAACTGTAGACAACCAAAATTTGGTAAAAACACCTCCTATGATTTTGCGAAAGAGACCCTAATTTTTTTATTGAAATTGATGAGAAATATGTTGAAACCAATGTTTGTACAAAATTTCTAAATGGACAAATCAGAAGAAAAGCCACTGAAATTTGGGATAATCATTTTGAAATTTTAAATGATTCCCAAAGATGTCATTTATTGATTAGTTTGATGAAATTGATTAAAATGAGACCTACATTAAACACCTTAGAATTGAAAACATCTAACATACATAGTAAAACCTCTGCAATTATTAAAAACCTACATGATGTATATCACATTGTTGGTGTCAAGAGAAGCACTAAGGAATATTAATGTCGTGCGTCGTGTACTTGCTACTTAGTGTTGTAAGTGAATCAACAAAAAAATAGCGTTTGATTAGGAAAACAAAGTCGAATGTTGAAAGTTAATCAAAAAACTTTAATGAAAGCAATTGAAAGGCGTAATATCCTTCAATCACTCAATAATGTTGATTTTTGGGCATTTTTTGCGAGAGCACCGCGTAAAGGAAAAGAAACAATTCTGATGTTATAAGAGAAGTTGTTATTAAATTTTGGCATGGTAACAGAATAATTTCACCTAATACAAGAGATGTTATAACAATGGAGAGTTGTTTCTACTAGTCATGAACCACATCCAAAGCATTTTTTATATATGATTCAAACTCAATTTTTTCATAATTTTGAACAATAGCATTAAGGAAATTAAAATTAGTCAACATTTTTTTTAAATGTTGAAACCATTCTATGTGAAAATCAACTATGCTCGCACCACTTATTGTAGGAAACATGTTGACTTTGTCTATGCATTATGATAAATTTTCAATGTATTCGTTCTAATATTTACATTCTGAAACTATGTTATCTGAAATGTGGTATTCAAGTTCCGCCATTATCTTCCAATGATTTCATTCTGACAATATTTTGTGAAAGAGAAGTTGGACAATTTTTGTATAGCCATGATTGTTTATATGGAAGTTGTAGTACGTGCAGCAGATTACCTAAATTGGAAAGTTGTATCCACAAGAAAATTGGAGGTACAGTAGGACATAATTTAGTTGAATTTAATAAATTTAAATTAGTACCATACACAGTTGAAATATGGAAATGAGTCGAAATGGTGTGAGATAGTTACAGAACAAATGCCCTATTTTTTAATTTATGAGAAAAATTAAAGATGAAATTGATTTATGAGGATGCGATGAATACACATAGAGATCAATGGCTGGATAAACAATTCATGCTATGCAAGGACACATTTCCTATTAATACTATTATTTCAGTAGTCTAATTTATGCAGAGAATTACACGTTGCAACCATAAATGGAGGTTCAATCGCAATATTACAACTCAATACAAGTTACCAAGTTTATGTGCATATAACATTTCTACATTTTCCTAACAGTTATAGAGAATGATCAAAAAAATTTAAGAGAGTACCACGTTTATATCAGTGATGATCGTACTCATTCTACTCATTCTACTGAATTTGTGCAAGGGTCTTTCTAGTTATTTTATAAAAACTTGTTTGATAGGTACATCCACTTCAATCAACATTATATATAGTCAGATAATTGCACGTCCTCAGTTTAAGAATGCATAAATATTTTATTGGATGAGTAGAATGCGCATAAATATGGGTGTGCAACATATTTGGAGTTTCATTGAGGCTGGGCATGGAAAAGGAGGGCTTGACGGTGTATGGGCATGTGTGAAAAGAGCTCTTGAAAGAAAAGATTTGAAGTACAAAGATGGTGATAAATTAAAAAATGCAAAGAGCATAGTGGAATGGTGCAATGACAACATGACCCGATAGTTCTCAATAAAACTTCCACTGTTTGTAGATATTTTTGGTTGATAGAGGAACACACATATTTCTAGTTATGAGGATTGTGTAACAATCACAGGGTCCATTGATTTACACTCATTTTGTAACTCAAATGCTTCTTCGTGGGCCGTATAGACAAGAAAGTTAACATGTTTTTATGCATCTTGTATCAAATTTTTCACTTCTTAGTGTGATTCACAACAATGGGTGGAAGGATGGATTTGTAGGCCTCTAACTCTGTTTCCTAGTTATCAATTTCCATAGAGCATCACAGACTTGTTTCTCCAGATGAAGTTGTAATATCTGGAAGGAATTTGACAAAATTTAAATTTTGGTGTGACAAGGTATTTATGGTTATTTATTTAATTTTTGTATTGAGTTATGTCCATTGAAATTTTAATATGTAATTTAAATTTGAGTTGTTCAACCTTGGTCTATGTTTTTTTAAGGACACGTGTTTACAATTAATTGTGACAGAAGACAATGAATAAGGAGCAGAGCTATTTCTTATGTCGTTGCATCGAGGATAGAAATAAGTTGATTTCTACTATTATAGATGGCGAAGAGATTGATTATCCTATAAGGTTAGTGGTAGTTATTGGAACTTGGCTTCGATGGTATCCATTAAAAAATTTCTATGTTTAGGTGTTTGAAGACTTTGAAGACACACAGGAAAATATTCTTATATTCACATTTAGTTCTAGCGACAAATATTTAGTTTTATATATTTCGAGGAAGGCCTAATAACAATATTCTTTGGACGGTTTGAGAGTCAGATCATGAAGCAATCATGTCTGCTATTCATAGTAGATTTGATCCTGATGGTTCATTGGAATGAATTTACAATACTCTATGTTTGGTATATATTTAATTTCTTTGAAATTTATATATAAATTTAGTTGAAAGATCTCGATTCAAGTTTGAATATATTTTATTTTTAATTTTTGTATTTAAAGTATGTACATCTAGTATGGTTTTGATTTGAAACTTAAATTTCTTTGACTGAAAATTTTATGTTTAGGTTAGTGGTGCCAGAAAAGCTTCCACCTTCACGTGGTTAGCACTGTTAGTAGAGAATTTTAAATTCTCGAAGCTAAGAGAAGCTTTCATTGTTTTACAAGAAAAGAGAAGTAATTAACAATGATTTATATACCTGTGGAGGGGGTTCTTGGCTCCAGAGGAGGTAGCCCAAAAGGACCTATAGCTTGGAGAACCAAAATGACACCTCTCAAAGTGTTTACAACACCGTCCCTATGCATGTGCACATTCGGCTTGGTGCCATGACCCACCATTTGTAAAATATACCATTTGACAACCTTACACTTGCTCAAACTACACTATTATGTACATTTGCAAACAATAGGGCAGTGAGAGCACCAATTGGAGAAGGAAAAAACTGAGATAGCATATTGTATAGGGTCCCTATGCTGAGGTGTAGGATCAAACAATACATCTCTAGGTTCCACGAAGTTCGTGTAGCCACTCGTCCAAGTTGAATGATTTTTTGGTCTTAGGGATCTTAAGGGTCTACACCTGAACAAGGTAGCCCGGAAGCAATGATGTTGTCGCACACCGAAATGAAACCTCCTCTAGCATTCACCTAGCCACTTGGATGTTTTAGCACATTCGGTTTGGTGCCACGACCCACCATTTACAAAATATATCGTTTGACAGCCTTACACTGTCTTAAACTACACTATTTGGTGAGATTTCAAACAATAAGGTAGTGAGAGCACCAATTGGAGAAGGAAAAATCTGAGACATGATATTATATAGGGTCCATACGCTGAGGTGTAGGATCATACGAGACATCTCTAGGTGTTACGAAGTGCCTGTGGTCACCTGTCAAAGTTGAAAAAAAAATTGGTCTCAGGGCTCTTAAGGGACTGCACCTAAACGAGGTAGCCCGAAAGCAATGACATTATTACACACCAAAATGATTCCTCCTCTAGCATTCACCTATCTAATCAAACATTTTGGCGTATTCGGTTTGGTGCCATGACCCACCGTTTGCAAAATATGTCATTTGACAACCTTACACTGCCTCAAACTACATTATTTGGTGCATTTGCAAACAATAGGGAAATGAGAGCACCGATTGGATAAGGAAAAAATGAGATAGTATATTGTAGAGGGTCCCTATGCCAAGGTGTAGGATTAGACGATACATCTCTAGGTGCCACGGAGTGCACGTAGTCACCCGTCAAAGTTGAACGATTTTTTGTTCTCAGGGCTCTTAAGGGACTGCGCCTGAATGAGGTATCCTAGAAGCAATGATGTTGTTGTGTACCAAAATGATGCCTCCTCTAGCATTCACCTAGCCATCTAGACATGTCCGCATAGTTGGTTTTGTGCCATGACCAACCGTTTACAAAATATACCATTTGACATCCTTACACTGTCTCAAACTACATTATTTGATGCGTTC
The DNA here is from genome assembly GCA_019776745.2 of Taxus chinensis. Lineage (NCBI taxonomy): Eukaryota > Viridiplantae > Streptophyta > Pinopsida > Cupressales > Taxaceae > Taxus > Taxus chinensis. The sequence continues at coordinate 690,589,023 of CM034152.1, forward strand.
GCAAACAATAGGGCAGCAAGAGTACCGATTAAAGAAGGAAAAAACCAAGACAATATATTGTAGATGGCCCCTACACTGAGGTTTAGGATTAAACAAGAAATCCTTAGGTGCCACGGAGTGTGCGTAGTCACCCGTTGAAGTTGAATAATTTTTTGGTCTCAGGGCTCTTAAGGGACTACACTCAAACGAGGTATCCCAGAAGTAACGAAATTTTCGTGCACAAAAAAAAACCACCTATAGTTTTCACCTGGCCACCCAAACATTTCCATGTATTTGGTTCGGTGCCACAAACTACCGTTTACAAAATATACCATTTGACATCCTTACACTATCTTAAACTACACTATTCGGTGCGTTTATAAACAATAGGGCAGCGAGAGAACTTATTGGAGAAGGAGAAAACCGAGATAGGATATTGTAGAGGGTCCCTACACCAAAGTGTAGGATCAAATGAGACATCCTTAGGTGCCATGAATTTTGCGTAGTCACCTATCGAAGTTGAACAATTTTTTGGTATTATGGCTCTTAAGGGATTATGCCCGAACGAGGTAGGTCGGACGCAACGACGTTGTCATGCACCAAAAAAACACCCCCTCTAGTGTTCACCTATCCACTAGGACATGTCCACATAGTTGGTTTGGTGCCATAACCCACCATTTACAAAATATACCGTCTGACATCCTTACATTGTCTCAAACTACACTATTTGGTGCATTTGCAAACAATAGGGCAGCGAGAGTACCGATTGGAGAAGGAAAAAATTGAGATAGGCTATTAGATAGGGTCCCTATGATGAGGTGTAAGATTGAATGAGACATCCTTAGGTGCCACGGTGTGCGTGTAGTCACCTGTCAAAGTTGAACAATTTTTTGGTCTCAAGGGCCTTAAGGGACTACACCCAAATGAGGTAGCCCGGAAGCAACGACGTTGTTGCACACCAAAACAAAACCTCCTATAGCATTCACCTAGCCACCCAAAAGTGTCTGCACATTCGGTTCAGTGCCATGACCCACCGTTTACAAAATATATTGTTTGACATCCTTACACTATCTCAAACTACACTATTTAACACGTTGGCAAACAATAGGGCTATGAGAGAACCAATTAGAGAAGGAAAAAACCAAGAAAGGCTATTGTAGAGGGTCCCTATGCTAAGGTGTAGGATTAAACAAGACATCCTTACGTTCCACGGAGTGTACGTAGTCACCTGTCGAAGTTGAAATTTTTTTTGGTCTCAGGGCTGTTAAGGGACTATGCCCGAATGAGGTAGCTGAGAAGCAACGACGTTGTCATGCACCAAAATGAATCCTCCTCTAGCATTCACCTGGCCACCTAGATATGTCCTCATAGTTGTTTTGGTGCTATGACCCATTGTTTACAAAATGTCTTGTTTGACATCTTTTGTTGTTTCAAACTACACTATTCGACGTGTTTGCAAATAATAGGGCAACGAGAGCACCGATTGGAGAAGGAAAAACAGAGACATGCTACTGTAGAGGGACCCTATGTTGAGGTGTAGGATCAAATGAGATGTCCTTAGCTGCCACGGAGTCATAATTGTTGAAATTTTTTTAATTTTTGAAAAAGTTGTAATTGTTGAAAAAGTCACAGATTCTTCTTAGAAACAAAAAAAGAAGATAAATAACAAGAACAAGAAAAAGAAATTACAAATTTTTCCGCAATTACAACTTTTTCAAGAAATTGTTGAATTAGAAATTGGAAGAGAAGAAGAAGATGGTAATGTAATTATAGGTTATTGTGAATACTCACCCAACAAAGATCCTGAATAATCTAGATAGATGATATGAATAGTTACTCTTGTTTAGTGTTCCCAAGAAAAACACTTTAATCCTCAAATGGTGAATCGATAGAAAAAAATTAAAAAATAGAGGAACATCAAATTTCCTACTTCTACGAGGTCATCCAAGAAGAATCCTAACGTGCTACTTTAGCCAAGACTCCATCTACCTCTTTGAGTAAGTCTCTTACACCTCCTCTTGTCAAATCGATTTCTATTTCAATTATTCCTAAGAATGAAAATCCTACTCATGTCAAGGATTCCACAATTCCTAATGTGCCTACCACTTCCTCATATTTTTACATCAGTGACCATTTTAAGAAAGATAAAATTCAAATATCTGAATATGAGTACATAGGAAAACACCCCAAGTATTTTGATAAACTTATCTAGTTTATCAAAGGAAGTAGTAAAAATACATGTTCTAAGAATCCTACCAACACTAAAGAATCACTTCCCACTCCTAGAACCACTCATTCCTATAACCTTCTTTCCTTAAAACCCTCCTCTTCTAGGAAATAATAACCTTTCTATCTTTCCTTGTTGGTCAATGGACCTATAAATTGAATAATTGCATTATTGACTCCGGCGCCTCTGACAATGTCATGCTTATAAAATTTTCTAACTCTATTGGTATTAATTTCAACCCTGCTATTGGCCATTGTTACTACATGAAAACAAAATAATTATCTCTTTTTGGCCAGGTGAAATATTCTCAAGTAGAATTTTCAGACTTCCCTGACAAGAAAATCAAGATGGAAATACTTTTGGAAGACATGCTAGCTACGTATGGTATATTGTTGAGCCAAAGTTTCTATCACGGTATTGGTGGGGATATAAAGATGAATTGCTCATACACCACCATACTCATTAATGGTGAAATGAATAATATCCTTCTGATAAATAAAATTAAATACATAGTTCAAAAACTAAATGACCCAAGGGAAGACATCTTATTTCAAGATTCAAGGTATGAACTATTTTTCCATGACTTAAGAGGAAAATGATAAGTTGCCCATGTTGATGGAGGAATACACATGCTTCCCTTAACTTCTTAACAATTGTACCATACAATGTTGCACCATAGTAACATTATATTCATATATGTTGTTCCATAGTTTTTAAATTTTAAATCAAACATACATATAGAATTAACATACATAGAAGGATATCATGTGCAATGAATTTGAATCAAACATAGAAGTAATATCATTATGAAAACCAGCACATGGATATATAATGTATCAAACTAAGTGTACTGAACACACATCTCTGAAAATATAATTTCATAACATGTGTACATCTCGAACCAAGTGTGTCATACATATATGACCACATGCAGTCACATAAGGCTATATATACAATGTCCTATAAAGAATCATGAACTAGGACCAACTCACCCATATATATATATATATATATATATATATATATATATATATATCTATGTACATCCATGTTCTATGAATCTAATCATGAAACATCTTCCCTCTCTTCACCTTACTAGAAGTAGCATGTCCGCGACTTAGGGAGGTAGTGGAGGGAGATGCCACTACAGATTTCATCCGTGTGGTCCTAGGTGTCTCTAAGCAGGCCTGCAACCTAACCTACACATTCATAAATAACAAGTTTTTAACACCCAGATTTTTAAAATACATTCAAAATTTAGAAACTTAGAATTTAGTTAAAATGCATGTGAAATCTTACCACGATGTCATGATCCCTATTAATTTTTCATTGACGCATGATAGGGACAATAGTAGACTCATGGGAGATAAACTACATACAAATAATTAAATTTCAAATTAACTATTTCATGTAAAAAAATTGATATTATAGATTTAAGTAATAAGAAATAATTCTTAAATAAATTTAACAAATTTAATAAATCTTACATGAGTTAGTGGATCTGCAGATGCTATGGCAGTATCTACAGTAGCCTCCACAGTCAATATTTATGGAGGAGTCTCTCTGGCAGTCATAAGCTATACAAAAAACATGTACAAATCAATATTAATCTACATGAATACCACATAACAGAGCCAAAGCATAATCCACGTGAACTTCCACAATTAGAAACAAAGTGTAAAGAGAAACTAACCTGCGCAAAAGTCACATGAGGCGTGCCAGTAGTCTCAGTTCTCAAAGCAGATGATGACCCACTAGGCTCCTGCATATAAAAGACAAACATATATTAATATGTACAAGTACAGGTGAAACATTATAATAATAAAAGTGCACAATCAAATGAAATTTGAAATTTAAGTACAACTTGAAACTTACGTTCATAACATGCCCATCTACAATAGCTAGCATGTCAATGCCAGATATTTTCCTTCACCAGCTCTTGCTATTTAAAATAAAATAAAAAATTAGTTTTTACATGTATGTACTGTTAGGATAAATTTTATTATCCTATTATTAATTATGCATAGTAGGATTATTTAATTAATTTTATTAATTAAATAATTAATGATTAAATTGTTATATGGTTAAAACAACCATATTTGTCTGTTTGCACATTGTTATATTGTTATAAACAATATATTTGTCTTTATGTAATTTTGCTTCCCGGATGTTATTGGAAGCTTGTGAAATCTGGTTTTTGGTTGCACCTGTGCAACTCATTTTCCCGGATGTATTTGGCTGTGCAATATCTATAAATATTGCAGCCCATTCTCTGTAATTGTTTACTGATTGAGATTAATAAAATATCACAGGCTTCCGTCCCTGTTTCTCAATCTACATGTACATAACATACAGTGAAATACATATATATTAAAATCTCAAACATGAATTAAACTATTGTGTATATATAAATATATATATTATTTATTTGACATTTACCTGTGAAAGACCAAGATCCTTTACACCAGTTCCAGAAACATCCACCATCATCTCATCTAAAGAAAAGAAATTATGTGATCCAGCAAATGATTTCTCACCCGCAGTACATACGGCACCACATGATCCAAAGTGGTGTGGTGCGCTAGAACTGACACCTCCACCAACATCATCAGATGCAATATGCTCATTATGCTGGGTCAAATTATCAGTGAGCTCCCTCAATTTATGTAGTGTGTCAATCTCCACAACCTCCTTCACTATAGGAGGGATAACTGAAGGCAGTGGGGGTTTTGGGGCATGGGGGATCCTTGGTTGACCTACGCATGCACCATATCTACTCTATGTAGAGCCACCACCTCACCCATAAAAAGTAGAAAAGTCAAAATAATTTGAGACCTCATTAAGCACGAACTTGCAATATAATTTCTTCAAAAAATAGAGGGGAATCTCATTGTTGTTGCATGGTGGATAATAAAAAATCATCCACCATCGGTGTTAAAAATATTTCTTGATTCGATTATCGTGGCACCAATGGATTGGGAACCATTTGCAAGTAACTGCGGGGGGGGGGGGGGGGGGGGGCATTGGTTCTTGGGTTAGTAAATAGTACACAAATGCAATCTTTTACAAATTTTTTTATCTTTTATGGCTGCATGGTATAATTTATTTGCATACCACTACCTACAATCACCTCTAAAGGTATTCCATCTATCTATTTGGTTGGTTGTGGAGTCAACTTTTCCAATCAATGTTTGCAATATATTGACTAAAGTCATGCGGGATAGATTTGTGGCATGATTTTGTCTTATATTCTGAATAAGGTTGTCAATGACAATTTTATTTTTTCAGATTCTTCCAATGATATAATCTTATGTACATGTTAGTTCCATGGGGATAGAAGGAGCCATAGGAGGCAGATCTATGTTTGGAGGAGGGTTTTGTGGAATGTTTGGAGGCTTTTAAGGATTATTTGGAGGGTTTTGAGGAATATTTTGATGGTTTGCAGGATTATCACCTTGTCGAGCAACTGATAAAAAAAATGAATTATATACATAAACAAAAAATTGAAAAACCCACAAAAATCATAAAAAATAACCTAAAATGTAAACAAATTGATCAAAATCAAGGGCATACCTCTTTGTCTTGGCGGGATGGTTGAAACTATCATAATCCAGAAGTCTAAAGAGTAATTTTTAGGGGGTATTCAAAGTGCAAGTGCTAGAGGTCTAGGAGAAATCGCGGTTGGAAAGGAAAAATGAGGGAAAATGAGGAGTCACAAGTCTATTTTTTGTCTCAAAGGACCGCGGTTACGGTTTGAAACTGCAAGTGCGGTTTATAAACCGTGCTCATGATTTCAAACCGCGATCGTGATTTTAGGTTCAGAAATCACCGAGCCTATAAAAACAGTTATGCGAGCATGGTTTATAAACCGTGCTTACGGTACCTATATTGCGGTACTTAATTGTCCAATAACTTGGTGCACTTACCCATGAGGATGTTCCCCTCAATCTATGGGTCATTCATTATACTATGACTTTATAACTATCTTCTTTAATCATATTCTTATGACTTTTATGTTATTATTGTGTTATTTCATTATCATGTTTAAGCTATTAATGTTTAATTTATTGTTTTTTTCAATTGTTTAGATTTTAATATATGTTTCAATGCAAAAATATTATAAGTATAATATGTGTTTCAAAATAGATTTGTACTTTTTTGTAGTTTAAAAAATCAATCTATAATATTACAATTCACATAATAATGAAAATAATAACAAAAAATATAATTACTAATATTAGAGAATTAAATTTAATTGAACTTTTTTCTAATAATATTTGATTATACAATAAAAATTTAATTGAAATTTATAATTATAATTTTACCTTTATTCATAAATAAATTAGCATTCAACCATGCAATAAAATTCAACCTTAGTATCACAACTAAAGTCACATTCAACTTCCAATTAAAGTCACCTTAAACTATGTAACTAAATTTTGAACTAAAGGTGACACCAAAGTCATAGTTTAAGCCATGGTTTAGGTTGTGATTTAAGTCATGTTTTTAAGATGGATTTAAATTCCAAATTGAGTTTGACATTTAATTCAAAATTAAATTCCAAATTAAAGTCTACAAAGAATTCAAAGTTCACACTATGAATTATAAACCATAGTTAAAGATACATTTCCTAATATAGGATAACATCACCCAAACTGTCACTTAAATTCTTGGTTGTGGGGCCATGTTGGCCCATCCTTAAGTAGATTTTTTTGTATGTGTAATTTAAATTCATAGTTTAAGATTCCTTCAATTCATGTCCATTACTTTATATGCAAGTTTTGAGGTGTAATGTGAAATATAAAAAAATGTGTTTGGAAAATTAAAGGTAACTTAAATTGTTACATGTTTCACTAAAACAATTACTGGAGGAAGGATCTAGATCAGTGATGCAAAGAACAAATCCATTCAAACAAGATGAGATTTTCATAGTAACTTTTTATAAGACATATGACTTCATATTTCTCGTAGAATTATAGTCCCAAATTATTAGAATAGCTTAGAAATAGCCTATACCCATTCGTACATAATTTTAAATTATTTCCATCACTTCTCAATCCAAAATTAGTGTAATAATTTATTACCCTAGGTAGTTTGTACACTCCTAGTTAGCTCATCTATGTTAGTGCAATTTACCTTATTTTTCCTTAATATAATTCAAGATTTGAATGTTTACTATTATTTATTCTAAGGTTAAGTGCATCAAGTTAGGGGGGCAAAAGGTGGTCTTAAGTGGACACATTTTTCTGAAGAAAAATAAAACTTCAACTTGTATGAGTTTTTCAAAATAGTTACACTAAAAATTGAAAGATGTTTTAGAAATATGAATCGTATAATTTTGAGTCTAGTTTCTAAGCTACTAAATTTTATTGAAAACAGATAAGTTTAAGTGGGCCAAACAACTAAAATACCAACAAATGCTCCTATTTTTGTTTAAAAAACATAATAGAGTGACTTTCGTGCCCCCCACCATTTTTTTAGCACCATTTAGTATTTTTGCAAAACCCTTTGGTAGAAAGATAACTAGGAGCATCTAGTTTGGGCTCCATTTTTAAAATATTTTTTTAGTTAGTATTTTTTTATTTATGATTTTTCTATTATATAAATTTATGTTTTGAAAAAAAACAGAGCTCTGATCGTGCCCCCTTAACTACGTCAAAACATATCGAAAATTAGTTTTTTTTTTAATATGTATAGAATTATGCCTAGTTTCGCTAGTATATTTTTTAAAAAAAAAATTGATCACCCAAAAAAAAGATACACCATGAAATATATACATATTTACACTTCAAAAAATAGCTATAAAAAGGCATAGTTAGAAAATAAATAATATGGAAACCTTATATTAGTCAGAAAATTTGAAAATTTATATTTTTAGAAAGAAGAAACTCTACTCTACATTGTGGTATAATTTTTTTAAAATGGATTGATTGTTTTATTTTTATTTATTATAGAGGAAGTGGCATTTTTACATTTTCTTGCAAAAACATGTTGTTTGTTGTGTTTATACATGTCCATGCCTCAGGCTTGGGGATCCAAACTGGATCTCAAGCCTTGAGGCATGGCTTAGAAAAAGAGAACATACAAAATGCGTACGCGTTATAACATGTATGTGTTTTTCTTTGTTTTATATATTGTGGTCCCCCAATGTCCCTTTCATCTCTTTCACGGGAATTCTGCAAACATTATGTTTTGTCTGTAATTTTCTCTACATTCTTACACGAGTTTTTAGTAGTTCATTTTGTCCCCTACCCCATGAGTTGATTTTTTCTAATCATGGGTGATAAATGTCAAGCTAAGGACAAGAGGAAATTCAAGAACAAGACATCGAAGCAATTGGAGGAGAAGATAATAATGAAATTGAAGAGAATGTAACAACTTCGAGCAGGGCAAGGTAAATCTGTTATATCAAATGTAGCTGATGTATTAGAAAATGGGGATGAAATACATAATGAAAATGTAGAGAATAATGATTTTGCAATGAATAATGATATTGAATTTAATGATAATGTTGGTATGGATGAATAAATTGATATGAATCTAATTGTTGAACCCTTACCTGAGAATCCAAATGTTAACCCCGAAATTTGTATGAAAACATTGAATAAAGAAAGTAACCTTGTAAACAAATCTTCACCTCTAAGAAAACCTCCTTCCATTTTGTGAATAAAACCAATTCACTTAATTGAAATTGATGAAAACATTATAAAACCAACGCCTAACAAAATGTCTGAAAGAAATGGGAGAAGAAAAGCTAGTGGAATTTGGGATAATTACTTTGAGAATTTAAATGACACATAAAGATGCCAGTTATATGTTTCATTGATGAAATTAATTAAGATGAGACCTATAATGAAGACCCTAGGGTTAAGAACATCTAATGTTGTTGATCAAAATGTGCATAAAACATACCAAATTGTAGGTGGAAAAAATACATCAAATATAGTAATGCTATAAAACAGTTAATAAATGATTGATAAGAAAAACAAGCTGTGCTTTGAAACTAAATAGAAAAACACTAATGAAAGCAATATAGAGACATAAACGTCTTGAGTTAGTCGATAAAAATGACTATTGGGCTTTCTCTAGCATGATTCCATGAAAATACAAGAATACATATGATATTCTAAAAGAATTAATTGTAAAATTTTAGAATGAGAACATAAGGGTGTCACTGAATAGAAGAGATACAGTAAAAAGAAGAATATGTTCTTGTAATCATGAATCGTGTGCAAAATATTTCTTATATATGACTCAAACAGAATTATTATCTAAGTTCAAGAATGAAAATCCATAAATTAACATTAGCCAAAGATTCTTTGAAATGAGTAAACCCTTTTATGTGAAAATCAATCACTCGCGTACCACTTCTTGTTGCAGACATCATGTTGAATTTTCAATGCATTATGATGTTTTTTTGTTAAATACGTCATGTTTTACATACTGACATCATGTTGCAAGAGTGTGGAATAAATTTCCCACAAAAATCTTCAAGAGAATTTATTCCAACAATATTTTGTGAAAAATCAACCTGATAATTTTTTTTATAACAAAGTATGTTTGGATGGAACGTGCAATGTATGCAGTCACTTTCCAAATATGAAAAGTTGTATCCATGAGGAGAGTACATATTCAATAGTAAAATAATTGGTTGATTTCACCAAATATAAATTGATGGCATATAAATTAAAAGATGGAAAATAATCTAAGAGGTGTGAGCTTGTTAGAAAACAATTACCTATATCAGAATATATGGTCAAATTCAGAGAGGAATTTTTTTATGAGTGTGCAAGGTACACACATAGATCTCAATGGCTAGATGAAAAATTCAAGTTAAGAAAGGACACATTCCCACTTGGTACTATTATTTCAATAGTTGACTTCACAGAGAATTACACATTGTAACCACAAATAGAGGTTCAGTCTCAATATTATAACTCAGTGCAAATTTCTATTTTCGTGCATATAACATTCATGCACTCTCCTGAAAGCATTGATCAAGATAGAAAAATATTAAGAGAGTATCATTTCTACATCTGTGATGATTGGACACATTCTACACAATATGTACAAGGGTGTTTCCAGGTGTTTTATGTGAACTTGAATGAGAGGAAAATTAGTTTCGATCAACATTACATTTGGTCAGACAACTGCACATCACAATTCAAGAATGCACACATGTTTTATTGGCTAATCAGGATGCACAAAGAGACAAATGTACAACATATATGGAGTTTTACTGAGGTAAGGCATGGAAAAGGAGAGCATGATGGTGTAGGAGTATGTGTGAAAGGAGTATTTGTAAGAGAAGAGTTAAAGTTCAAGGATGGTGCTAAATTTACAGATGTAAAAAATATTTTTGATTCGCATGAATCTTAAGAGAGATCAGTAGTTTGTAGATATTTTTAGTTGATAGAGGAACAACATCTAGTAGACCTTGAAGATTGTATGATAGTTACAGGATCAAGTGATATGCACTCATTCCATAGTTCAGATGTAAATGCTTAGACTATTTATACTAGGTGCATGACATGTTTTTGTATATCATGCATTGATTTTGTGCGGAATGAATATGAGTCACAACAGTGGGTGGATAAATGGACTTGTATACCTCTAATTCCACTTGACACACATCAAGTTCCACGAGAATTACAACTTGCAAGAAGGGTCTTCAGATCAAATGACAATAGCACCTGACTTTGACTAGGTCTTTGATTTAGTGCAATAAGGTATATATATATATATATATATGTGTACATGCCATGTTTTAGATTTATAAATTATTAAATGGTCAACTCTTAATGTATTTTTAAATTGAATGAATAGTTTTACTTTGTGATACATAGGGCATGTTTTTGTAGTTATTACGACATAATTTAACGAAGAGGGAACATACTACTCCTTGTCTCGTTGTGTAGAGGGGAAAAAAATTGACTTCCACAGTCATTCAAGGTGAAGACCTTGAGTATCCCACTAGGTTAGTGGTAGTCACTGGAACTTGGCTTCGATGATATCCTATCAAAAAATTAAACATTTGGTTGTTTGAAAACTATGAAGTACATCAAAAGATACTTCACTATTCACATTTGGTCCTTGCAAAAAATATTAAATTGATCAAATATCGAGGTTGGCCATCAAGCAAGAATCTATGGAAGGATTGTGAATCAGATCATGAAACAATATTTACTATTGTTAAGAAAAGAGTTGATCCTTGTGGTTCATTGGATTGAATTTGTAAAGGTATGTTCTTCATGAATTTAATTTGAATATTTACTTAAATGATTTTGTTTAAATTTTGTATGATTTATAATTCTATTTAATTTCTTACTAACATGTTTATGTAGGTTATTGGTGCCAAAAAAGCTTCCATCTTCACATGGTTGGCACTGTCAGTAGAGAACTTATTGTTCTTGAAGCCAAGTGAAGCTAAGAGAAATTAAATATTAGAAAGGAACAACAAACATAAATTTTCATTTCACCACCTATATTGTATGAACCACCTATATTATTCAGGTGATTGGCAATGGATAACCTTACACTGACTCAGTCTAAATGGAGATGGATAAAACCATGATAGGATTTCGTAGAGGGCCCCGACGTGGAAGTATTGGATCTGCTGAGACGTCTCTAGGTACCATGGAGTTCGAGAAATCACCCGTCGAAGATATGGCATGTTTGGGCCTCAAGGATCTTATGGGACTACACCCGGATGAGGTAGCTCACAATCATGGGGAGCATAGGGTACCAAAAATAAGACTCCACTAGCATTCACTAGGTCACTCAGATGTGTTGGCATAGTTAGTTCAGTTCCATGAGGTATTGTTTGTAAAATACAACCTCTAGCAACCGTACACTAACTCAGACTGCACTATTTCACGTGTTTGAAAACAACAAGAAAATGAGAGAACCAGATGGATATGGGTAAAATAGAAAGAGGATTTCATATAGGGCTTCAACATGGAGGTCTCAGATCTGGAGGGATGTCTCTAGGTGCCACGGGGTCTGAGAAATCACCTATCAAAGATATAGGGTGTTTGGGCCTCAGGGCTCTTAAGGGACTACACTCAGACGAGGTAGCCCGAAAGCATGGGGAGTGTAGGGAACCAGATATAAGACTCCACTAGCATTCACTAGGCCACCTTGACATGTTGGTGTAGTTGGTTCGGTCCCACGAGCTACCGTTTGTAAAATACAACCTCTAGCAGTCATACACTTACTCAAACTACACTATTTCATGTGTTTGCAAACAATAGGACAACGAGAGAACCAAATAGATATGGAAAAAACCATGAGATTATTTTTTAGAGGACTTCAACAGGGAGGTCTTGGATCTGACAAGATGTCTCTAGGTGCCATGGAGTTTGATAAATCACCCGTCGAAGATATGACATGTTTTGGCGTCAGGGCTCTTAAGGGATTACGCCCTGACAAGGTAGCCTGAAAGCATGGGGAGCATAGGGAACCAAAAAAAAGACTCCAATAGCATTAAAATGGCCACCAAAACATGTTAGTGTAGTCATTTTGGTACCACGAGCTTCTGTTTGCAAACCACAGCGTCTGACAGCCCTAAACTTCACTATTTCACGCATTTGCAAACAATAGGAAAAAGAGAGAACCGAATGGATATGGAAAAAAATGTGAGATTATTTTGTAGAGGGATTCAACATGGAGGTCTCAGATCTGACGAGATGTCCCTAGGTGGAACGGAGTCTGAGAAATCACTCGTCAAAGATATGACATGTTTGGGCCTTAGGGATCTTAAGGGACTACACCTGGATGTGGTAGCCCGAAAGAATAGGGAGCATAGGGAACCAAAAAAAATCCTCCACTAGTGTTCACCTAGCCAACCTGATGTTTTGGCATAGTTGGTTTGGTCCCACGAGCTTCCGTTTGTAAACTATAGCATCTAGCAATCATACATTGACTTAGACTCTAGTATTCCACACCTTTGCAAACAATAGGACAGCAAGAGAACCAAATAGAGATGGAGAAAACCCTGAGAGGCTTTCTTAGATGGCCTCAACATGGAGGTATTAGATCTGATGAGACATATCTAGGTGCCATGGAGTCTGAGAAATCACCTATCGAAGATATAGCGTGTTTTGGCCTCAGGGATCTTAATGGATTTCACTTGGACAAGGTAGCACGAAAGCACGGGGAGTGTAGGGATCTAAAAAAAAGACTCCACTAGCATTCACCTAGCCACCCCGATGTTTTGGCATAGTTTTTTCAGTCCCACGAGCTTCCATTTGCAAACTATAATGTTTGGAAGCCCTATACTAACATAGACTCCAATATTTCACACCTTTGCAAAAAATAGGACAACGAGAGAACCAAATAGAGATGGATAAAACCATAATAGGATTTCCTAGAGGGACTTGACATGGAAGTCTCAGATTTGACGAGATGTATCTAGGTGCCATGGAGTTTGAGAAATCACCCTTCGAATATATGGCGTATTTGAGCCTCAGGGATCTTAAGTGACTATGCTTGGACGAGGTAGGCCAAAAGCACGGGGAGCATAGGGAACCAAAACAAAGCCTTCACTAGTGTTCACCTTGCCACCCCAATGTGTTGGCATATTTGGTTCGATCCCACGAGCTTCCGTTTACAAACTACAATATCTAGCAGCTATACACTGACTCAAACTCTAGTATTTTTCTCCTTTGCAAATAATAGGACAGTCCGAGAACCAAATGGAGATGGAGAAAACCACGATAGGATTTTTTAGAGGGCCCTAACATGGAGGTCTCAGATCTGACGAGACATCTCTAGGTGCCACAGAGTCTGAGAAATCACCCGTTGAAGATATGGCATGTTTTGGCCTAAGGGCTCTTAAGGGACTACGCCTGGATGAGGTATCCCGAAAGCACGGGTGGAGGAAACCACTAATGTTCAATAATTTTTCCACAAGATGCAACTATGTAGACTATGAACTTATTTTTGTCAGGGAGACCACTATTTTCCAACTGTTCATTTTGAAAGAATGAATATCTTCAATCAAATAGAGAATGAAGAGCCTAAATTTATTTGGACATTACAAAAGGTTGTTTGTGCCCAAAAATAAGCCGAAGGCCATATAAATTTTCAGTCTTCAACTTTATATGACAATAAACATAGTGAAGAAAAACAATTAGATGAAGATGTCAGTATGTCCCTTAAGATCCCTGAAGCTAAAACACACCTTATATTTAACAGGTGATTTCTTGGAGTCAATGGCACCTAG